>JAGFNQ010005473.1:0-36894 GCA_024364735.1 Boesenbergia rotunda | reverse complement strand
TACCTTTAAGGCTAGATTAGTGGCAAAAGGATATCGTCAAAAACAAGAAATTGATTATGACGAAACCTATTCGCCAGTAGCTATGCTTAAATCCATTCGGATACTCCTAGCCATAGAAGCTCATTATGATTATGAGATATGGCAAATGGATGTGAAAACAGCTTTCCTTAATGGAAACCTGCTTGAGGATGTATACATGATACAACCTGAAGGTTTCACATCGGTTGATAAAACCAAAGTATGTAAGCTTCGACGATCCATATATGGACTGAAGCAAGCATCAAGGAGCTGGAACATCCGTTTTGATGAGACAATCAAAGAGTTTGAATTCTCACAAAATCCTGACGAACCATATGTGTACAAGAAGGTTAGTGGGAGTGCAGTCGTATTCCTAGTATTATATGTCGATGACATATTACTTATAGGAAATGATATATCAGTCTTACAGACAGGTAAAATTTGGTTGTCCAAAATTTTCTCCATGAAAGACCTGGGAGAAGCAACCTATATCCTTGGGATTAGAATCTATAGAGATAGATCAAAACGGTTGCTTGGTCTTTCGCAGTCTACATATATAGACCGAGTGCTAAAAAGGTTTAGCATATCGGAATCCAAGAAAGGTTACCTTCCCATCAAGCATGGGGTCAACCTTTTAAAGTCTATGTGTTCGCGCACAGAAGACGAGAGGATTTTCATGAATAAGATTCCCTATGCATCCGCGATAGGATCTATCATGTATGCTATGCTATGTACAAGGCCCGATGTATCGTATGCTTTGAGCGTCACCAGCAGATACCAGTCGGATCCAGGAATGGATCATTGGGCGGCTGTCAAGACAATCCTTAAGTACTTAAGAAAAACAAAGGATGTGTTCCTAATATATGGAGAAGGAGATATGGTAATACGTGGGTATACAGATGCCAGTTTCCAGACAGATAAGGATGATTTCAAATCTCAGTCTGGATACGTATTTACTTTGAATGGAGGCGCAATAAGTTGGAAGAGTTCCAAAAAAGACACCGTAGCGGATTCCACCACGAAGCGGAATATATCGCAGCTTCGGAAGCAGCAAAGGAAGCAGTCTGGATCAAGAAGTTTGTCTCCGAACTTGGTGTGGTTCCAACCATTGATGAAGCAGTGCCGGTTTACTGCGACAACAATGGAGCTATTGCACAAGCAAAGGAACTAAGGTCTCATCAGCGATCCAAGCACGTGCTTCGCCGCTATCATCTGATCAGAGAGATTATAAGTAGGAATGATATACAAATTGAGAAAATTCCCATTGAAAGGAATTTAGCGGATCCTTTAACTAAGGCCTTGCCTCAGAACAAGTTTGAGGGTCATGTTAGAGCCAGTGGTATTGGATACCGTAGCGATTGGCATTAGGATAAGTGGGAGTTTGTTTGTGATATGAGAGAAGTGTCTTAAGGCAATCGCCTTATGATTGTAAACATTTATTTTAATAAATGAAAATTCACTATTTGAGTATACATATTTGTGTATTTGATTGGGATCTTAAACGCATCTACTGAATGTCCGTAATACAATTCACAGCATAAGAGAATTTGTGATGGGATCACAACTAGTGATTATCTCTACATGTGCAATTGTGAAGTATTGAAAATATCCCTAGTCGATGAATTGATAAAAACGGACATTATCAATTCTGATAAGACTAGCATGGGTTATTCTCTAATCAGCTGATTCTCACTGGCTGGTGACATTGGGATGTCCGGAGATAAATATGGATGCTAGTTAAGGGAACTAGTTCATTGGAGTGACTGACTGTAAAACTTCACATGGTAGTCTATACATAGACAGGTCAGTGAAGTTCTTACCGCAGCTTAAGTGCGATGTTCCTTTGACTTGCGGTGTTCAAGTCATCTTGGTCATGGAGACTTATACTTTAACATCTTAAGCAAGCATCTCCAAAGGAGGTGTGGACCCAGGATGGTTGGGTATAAGCCGAAGTGCCCGAAGATGTTTGAACAGCCTACAAAGGATTCACCACTCCTTGCGAGAAGATGTATACCCAAGCCTATCGTCGGATTGTTACTCAAAGCCTCTGGCCAGAACATATCATGTTTAGAGTATGAGTCTCTTAAATACATGAGAGTAATTAGAAATCCAAAGGACGAGAAAGATACTACTTGGGCTAGGTGTGACATAGTCAGCCTAGTGGGGACTGACACACACAGACCATGTTCTGAACCAAGTGGGTATAAGATGGTGAAGGGAATGAGGCACGATACATTAGAGCTGCTGAAGGGTTTCAGAATTACTTCTGAGGTCAACCGTTGATCTTTCGATTAATTGGGGGTCATGATGTACTACTAGGTGCCACTCATGATCGTTCTATAATTGGTTGATTATAGACGGCCAACATAAATCGAAAGCTTATTTAGTCACATGCACTACGAGTAATCCGAGGGATTTAAAACGAGTTGAAAATTGGATTTTTCGATCAAGAGAAATAAGTCGAATCTGAGTTAATCAGAGGCGCAATGAAAGCTTAAAATGGCTAAGTCTTTTGAAGGCTTATCGGGCGAATTAAATGAGTTTAATTCGCGATGGGTTCGGCTCGGTTTGGCCGGCCAAAGAGGGTGCCAACCCTCTTTGTTTTGGCCGGCCACAACAATGGGGAGAAACCAATTTATTTGGTTTAAATTATAAAATAAATCAAGCGCGATTTGTTTTATAAAAATTATGGATAAATAAATTTGTTTTCATGGAAATTAAAATAAACTTTAAATGGTTTATTTTTATTTTATAAAATCAATTATGAAATGATTTTTCCATGATAAGAAAATTTTATATAATAAATTTATTCTTTTTATGGAAATTAAAATGAACCATGGATTGGTTTATTTTATTTTATAAAATCAATTATGAATTGATTTTTCCATGATAAAGAAATATTTATATAATAAATTTATTCCTTTTATGGAGATTAAAATAAACTTTAAATGGTTTATTTTTATTTTATAAAATCGATTATGAATTAATTTTTCCATGATGAGAAAATTTATATAATAAATTTTATGAAAATTTATTCCATAATTAAAAAGAGAGATGTATTTGTTTTATTATAAAATTAGTTATAATAAAACTTGGCATAACGGAATAATTTATAAGAAAATTTATAAGATTAATTTCTTATGAAAATTTATTCCGTTAAAGGGGAGACATGGCAAGGGAGAGGCTATTATATAAAGGAACCAAGGCTAGGCTTGAATTCCTCAATTGAGTTATCAAGAGATTAGTAGCTCCCTCTCTCTCTCTAACTCTCTCTCTCTCTCTAGGACCGGCCTCCCCCCTCTCTCTCTCTAGGGCCGGCTCTCTCTCCTCCCCTAGGGCCGGCGCACATCCCAAGGGTGGCCGAGAGCTTCATCCGCCAAGAAGGTGCCGAAGAAGAAGAAACGGATCGCGACTCCTTCTTTCCTTTCCCGGAATTTTGATTCCGTTACTTGGTGGTTAGTTTCATTTCTTCTCTCTTGATCTTCTAGTTGTGCCTTTAGAGAATCTAGTAGTTGTCGTCGGCACAAAACTCGTGGCTTTGAGAAGTCATCCCGAAGAGAACTCGGCGTGGACGCGAATAGAGGCGGAGCTTCCAAGGGACGCTACGGTTGGATCTCGTCCCTTACTTCGAGTTACGCGAGGTACATAGTAAATTAGTTTACATTTTCACAAAATTTTAATTTATGATCATGTCCACACATCATAAGGTCGCATGCTAGATGCGTGGTTAAAAATAATTTGAGAAATTATTTATGCTAATTCTTCCGCTGCACGTAAATATTTTAAATTTTACGAACCCGTATCCTTGTCAAATGCACCCGGTCCCAACAGGGGCGCCCTAGATGCATGGGTGCACCCCCACTGATGGGGGCGCCCGGCTTCAAAGCTTCCAGCCTAGTTACCTGCTTTGTCTCCGGTTCTTGGTACCTGCAAGATACACAAACACAAATCAAATATACATACAATATTAGCCTTAAGGACTTGGTTCGGACATTGGATTTCCACGAAACCCTAGGTCAAACCGACGCAAGTTCTCACCCCCCGAGAACGCGCCTTTCACCTACTCCTTTCAGGAGACGGTTGCCACCCAGTCCTTTGGGTGGACTTTTGCCCAGCAGCCCTTCGCCAGGTGCCTAGCATCCCTTCGCAAGGTGCCTAGCAGCCCTTCACTAGGTCTTCGATGCCTAGCAGCCCTTCGCCAAGTCTTGGGTACCATGCAGTCCTTTGCCTGGTGCCTAGCAGTCCTTCGCTAGGTTTTCGGTACCAAGCAGTCCTTCGCCTGGTGCCTAGCAGTCCTTCGCTAGGACTTAGACTCCTAGCAGCCCTTCGCTAGGTGCCCAGCAGCCTTTCGCCAGGTCTTAGGGTTTCGATGCCTAGCAGCCCTTCGCTAGGTGCCCAGCAGCCCTTCGCCAGGTCTTAGGGTTTCGATGCCTAGGTTAACTAGGATTTTTCTTCAACTTAGGTTACTTCTCCTTTGCTCCCCTTGTCTGTTCAATGTATCACTGACTTAAGTGTATTGTCAAACATTAAAACACTTAAAGGAGAACATCATTGATGCAACTTGCACCAACAATCTCTCCCTTTTTGATGTTTGACAATAACTTAAGTTATATTGGTTGAAAAGGCTAACTTACTATCCTTGGGATCAAACTAAAAATGATCTTAGTTTTGAAAATATATTTTTGATCCTCAGGGAAAAATAAGAAAAAATTTCTAGCTTTCATTCTCTCCCATTTTGAAAAGCATTTTGATTAATTGATCCTTTGGTAAGAGAGAAATCGAAAAAAAAATTCTAACTTAAGCACACCTCTCCCCCTTTGTCATATATCAAAAAACCCACCAGAAATACTTGCGCCAACAATGAGAATATTTGGTTCTTTTTGAAAATACTTAGTATAAATTTTTAAAGGCATAGCATAAAACTAAGTACTTACGTATTTTGATCTTAGAAAACTTAAACAATATTGCATTTTTTTGAGAAAATACCATATTTTTGAAAGAATATTGTGAGTTTTGAAAGGTGCAAGTACTTTGAAAGATATGATGCATTTTTGAAAGTTATAAGTTTTTCTGAAAAATATTATACATATTTTGCAAGTATTAACTATTTTTGAAAAAGATTAGACTTTGAAAAATATAAGTAATTTTTGAAAAGTATTATGCATTTTGAAAACATAATATTTTACTTGACTAGGTTTCTTTTCCTGTCTGACACAATCCTAGGAAATCTTGTTGACTACAAGGACATTTTCCTAAGTGTCCTGGAAATTTTTCAAACTCAAGTAAATATAAGAATGATTTCATAAGTCACACAACTTCTGAAAAACAGAATAATAGGATGTAAGTACATTTGTATAAATTTTTGAAGTCATAATACTTGATTTGGTTTATCTTCCAGTCTGACACAATCATAGAAAACCTTGTTGACTACAAGGACATTTTCCTAAGTGTCCTGGAGGATTTTCCAAACTCAAGATAAACATCTTTTTTTTTAAATTGATCAAAACCAGATGAATTTTTGAAAATACTGGTATTTTTTAAGGAAAAAATGATAGTATTTTGAAAGAATACTTATGTTTTTAGCAAGATTTTGAAAATATAGTTCTAGAAAACATGTTATTAAATAATTCTTTTAATTTGACCTCCCCCTAAACTTGACTCAGTCCTGAGAAGCTTGTTGACCACAAGTACTCTTCCTCTAAGTCTTAAGGTTTGATTCAGATCAAAAGAATAATCTAATAATTTTCAACATAAATAATGTAAAGCTTGTCAGAAGTTTGACACAGACTCCCCCTAAATCTGACACATCCTAGGAATCCTTTTAGATCCTGAAGTGGACCTTCCTCTGTGTCTTTAGGGTTTATCAAAATCAAATGAACACCAATTTTCAGGAAGATAGATTTTGAAATCACAATTTGGAAAGAATATAATTTTTAAAGTATAAGTCTTTTTGAAAACATATGTAATAGAAATTAAGGCGCAGTTTTCGAAAAGTCTTTTCTAAAAGAAATTTTAAAAGAGTGAAAACACTCCCCCTGTACCCAACATCGTTTGACTTTATCTAAGTGCCTTAAGAAACTTTAGTGTTGTCCTAAGAGGCTTGTGTCTAATTGAGTGAGTCAAACAATTTTTGAAAGGATATACTTTTGAAAAATATATAATATGTATAATCAATCAGACAAGCATGAATTCCATAAAAACATTATTATGTTGAAGCACTATTTTGAAAATATATTTTTAGAAAAATATTCTAGCAATTTTGAAAAACAATTTTAAAAAATATTTTTCAATTTATTAGTCCTTAACATCTCACCCATTCTAGATGTCTCAGTACAGCAAGCATGGTTACCTTATAGGTGTATTGTGAGATGCTTGAATCATTTTTTTAATTTATTATTAACTCTAAGATCTAATTGAAACTTATGTTAGATTCAAATCTAGCAATAGTAAAGTGAATTTGATTTTCAGTAATTGGCTTCCAGGTCTTGGCGAGGCACTAGGCCTTCTTTAGCCGAGCCTTATTGGATCATCAACCCTTTCCTTGACAAAGCCTTTTATAAAAAATTCATCTTCAAGTTACTTCTTGAAAGATTTTGGTCTAACTAGTTTGTGTCTTGGATCGGTAGCTTCGGCTAGTTTCACCAGTCTAAAGAGACCATGTAGAGTATACTTGATCTTTTTGGAAAAGGCTTCCCTAACGTACTATCATCTTACGTCCTCCCAATACTAGGTTGATCAAGTTTCAATTATTCTTTTTCCTATAGCTATTCTAAATTATGCATAAAATTTAAATATGAATGACATGTCATATATTAAAGCATAGCAGATGCATGGCATGACAATTATGCATGAGTCAAACAAGTCAAAATATTTAATTAAGTTTCTAAAGATGTATCAAATTCTCGATTTGATACATGTCGTGTGAACCCGCGAATATGTCAACCCACTTTGACATATTTAATTTTATTAAATTAATTGTTGTAGTTTTGGTAAGATTTTAGTTCGAGTTTGAGTTATTTAAGATTTGGTTGGATTCAAGTTAATTAACAATTAATTGAAGTTGAATTAATTAATTGAGGTTGAATTAATTAGGAATTAATTGATTTGAATTTGATTTAATTGAGTTAATTTAATTTCGAATTAATTAAGATTAATTTGAATTAATTTTGATTTAAAAAGAATTAAATTAGAATTTAATTTAATTTGAATTTAATTTAATTAAGATTTAATTTAATTTGAATTTAATTTAATTAAGATTTGATTTAATTTGAATTTAATTTAATTAATATTTAATTTAATTTGAATTTAATTTAATTAAGATTTAATTTAATTTGAATTTAATTTAATTAAGCTTTAATTTAATTTATTAAGATTTAATTAAATTTGAATTTAATTAATATTTAATTTAATTTGAATTTAATTAGATTTAATTTAATTTGAATTTAATTTAATTAAGATTTAATTAATTTGAATTTTATTAAGATTTAATTTAATTTCAATTTAATTTAATTATGATTTAATTTAATTTAAATTTAATTTAATTAAGATTTAATTTAATTTGAATTTAATTTAATTAAGATTTAATTTAATTTGAATTTTAATTTAATTAAGATTTAATTTAATTTGAATTTAATTAAGATTTAATTTAATTTGAATTTTAATATAATTAAGATTTAATTTAATTTGAATTTATTTAAGATTTAATTTAATTTAAATTTAATTAAGATTTAATTTAATTTGAATTTGAATTTAATTAATATTTAATTTAAATTTAATTTAATTAAGATTTAATTTAATTTAAATTTAATTTAATTAAGATTTAATTTGATTTGATTTTGAATTTAATTAAGATTTAATTTTATTTGAATTTTAATTTAATTAATATTTAGTTTAATTTAATTTAATTTAATTTGAATAATTAAGGTTGAAATGATTAATTAATAGTTGTGGGTTTAGGTTCAACATTTTCGTTATTTCGAAAATTTCTAACTCATCCATATTTTTCTTTTCAAGTTTTTCTGATAATTCTGATTTATTTGAACCTTTGTGATTTTTATTAACTACGACCTTTATCTTAGAAAATTCTATCTCCTATTCAAGATTAGATCTTTCAATATCCTCAATGTAGGTGGAGTAAAATGGGCCACAAGTTAATTTTTCAGGATTATCTAATGGAATGATTAAATTATTATCAAAAGAGATATCATCTCCACTATCCTCAGAATTATCCTTGGAAATAATTTCAGGATTATCTCCAGAATTATCTTCACTAATTTCAGAGTTATCTGAAGAATTATTCTTAAGATGTTCAAATTTGAATTCTGAGTTATACAACAGATTTTCAAATTTGAATTCATAATTATCTAAAGGATTTTCAAATTTGAATTCGGATTTATCCTTAGGATTTTCAATTTTGAATTCGGATTTATCCTCAGGATTTTCAAATTTGAATTCGGATTTATCCTTAGGATTTTCAAATTTATTTGACTTAAAATTATCAGAATTAAAATTATGATAATTTATTCTACAAATAACTGAGTTGATATTCTGAATTAAATAATTAATTTCTGATATATTAGACATATCTGCATTTTCTAATTTGACATGCAAAGTATTAATTTTACTATGTAGTACATCTAATTTATCAGAAAAATTAACTAAATTATCAAAAGACATTGCAGAAATTTGTAAAATTTTTGGAACATAAATCTTACGTACCTTCGTTGAGCACTTGTTTTTGTAGTGTTCGTACTTTTCGCATTTGAAGCATCGTACGTGATCCTTGTTTTTCCGGACTCCTGGCGCTGGTGCCCCCTTTGTCGCCGGTGGTGTAGACCGAATTTTATGAGTAGGGCACTGATTTTTATAGTGCCCTCTCTCCCTGCATGTGAAACAAATAATATGCAACTTAAAATTAGACATTAAAAAAAATGTACCTGATTCACCCCTGGGCTCCCCCTCAACTCCTAGCGTCGTTGCTCCGTCGGCGGTTAGTCCGGTGAAGAGCGGCCTAGCTCTGATACCACTTGTTGGACCGGTGCCGTCGATAGAGGGGGGGGGAATATCGACCGTGAAAATCTCTCGCGGAAACTTCGTAGAAAACTTGGATCGTTCTAGACTTAGAACGTTAGTAGCACAGCGGAAAAGTAAATACAAAAAAATAACAATAAGACAGACACGCGGGGATTTATTTACTTGGTTCTTGACCCCCCAGGGTCAGTACGTCCATGGCCTATATACTCAGCATGAGTCCACTATTGGTCTCCTTTCCGAAATTTTCGGAGGCGGAGAAAACCCGTCTTACAGTTGATTTACAAGCAAAAGGATAAATAAACTGAATTGCAGAATGTAAATCAAACCAAAATAACTTATGTCGAAACGTCAGCTGATCTGGACCTTCGAAGTGGCGCGCACTTCCTCCTGGAGCTTCCCGATCATAGAGCCTCATCTTTAGCATGTTGTCGTCGGTCAGAATGATCAGAATAGCTCTAAGCAGTTGTATTTGAAGCAGAGGGGTCGAAGCCCCTTATATAGGCTTTAAACGGGCGCCCTGGACGTTGGGGGCGCCCCTATAAACCCGGTCAAATCTTATCCTCGCGCCGACTTCACCGCGGCTGATAAAACCTCTGACCAGGGCGCCCCAGACCTCCTGGGCACCTAGCTTGAACCCAGTCAATGCTAATCTCCTGTTTCGAAGTCGCAGCAGCAAAACAACTTTGAACCCGGGCACCCCGGACCTCCTGGGTGCCCCGCTTGAAGCCTATTCTGCCTTCTTCACTATACACTGATTTTTCCTTCTTTGGTTTGGGTGCCCCCATCAATGGGGGCACCCTGGATGCATGGGGGCACCCCGACTGATGGGGGTGCCTGTCTTCAAAGCTTCCAGCCTAGTTACCTGCTTTGTCTCTGGTTCTTGGTACCTGCAAGATACACAAACACAAAGCAAATATACATACAATATTAGCCTTAAGGGCTTGGTTCGGACTTCGGATTTCCACGAAACCCTAGGTCGAACCGACGCAAGTTCTCACCCCCCGAGAACACACCTTTCACCTACTCCTTTCAGGAGACGGTTGCCACCCAGTCCTTTGGGTGGACTTTTGCCCAGCAGCCCTTCGCCAGGTGCCTAGCATCCCTTCGCCAGGTCTTCAATGCCAAGCAATCCTTCGCCAGGTGCCTAGCAGCCCTTCTCTAGGTCTTCGATGCCTAGCAGCCCTTCACCAGGTCTTGGGTATGAAGCAGTCCTTTGCCTGGTGCCTAGCAGTCCTTTGCTAGGTTTTCGGTACCAAGCAGTCCTTCGCCTGGTGCCTAGCAGTCCTTCGCTAGGTTTGCGGTACCAAGCAGTCCTTCGCCTGGTGCCTAGCAGTCCTTCGCTAGGTCTTAGACTCCTAGCAGCCCTTCGCTAGGTGCCCAGCTGTAACGACCCAGAAAATCATCTCAATATTTTCTTTAAAATATTGATCATGTTTAGATAGTGCTTCGAGGAACCTAGAGATACTAGTATGAACTTTAGCCTAGTTATCCATGATTTCCCCATTTAAATAGAAAAGCTAAGTACTAATGGGCCTTATATGGGCTTTTCTAGTACCATGGTTATTAGTGGATTTTAGGTAGAATTTAATATAAATATAAATGGATTTTAATTAGGAATATTAGCATGATCATGGGTGAATTTTAGGGGAATTTTCGGAAATAAGGAAAAATAAAAATAAAAATAAAATAATAAGAAAGTGCATGCACCAAGGATTGAACCTTGGACCTATGTTACAACCATGCATGTACTAACCAATTCACCTAGTAAGGGAGTGCTATTAGAAGAGGATGGGGAATTGTAGATAAGTGGGAAAGAAGATGAAGAGACACAAAGAAGATGAAGAGACACCATTAAAGAGGTGCTTGCCTCTTTACTCATCATAAAAGGCCATGAAGAGGAGGAAATGCCTAATGCATTTCGACCAAGAAACCTTTCCCTTTTCTCTCCACCAAACTCTTCTCCTTCCTCCTCTTCCTCACCGAAATCCTTGGTCCCCTTGCTACCATTTTCAAGTCCTTCACCTCCTAGAGAAATCCGGACCAAAAGAAGAGAAGAACAAGAGGAGTGCTAGAGTTTAAGAGGTCTTTTCTTCTCCAAAATTTGGAGATCTTTTGGGAACATAAGAACAAGTGGTAAGACTCCCTCACCTGCAATATAATGGCTTTTTATGTGTTTTTTATGATTTTTATGTTGCTTGTGATGTTGGGTGAAAGAAAATGGAAGAAATCCTTGAGGGAAGTTTTGGCCATAAAGGGGTACCCCCTTTTCTATGTCCAAAACTTAAAGGAAGAGTTCATGAAATTGTTACTACCTTTTTGTAATGAATATATGATGGATACATGGTGTTTGAATGCCCTCCATGATGTAAAGGACTTGGAAGAATTCGGCCAAGTCATGAAATGGATAAATGTTGATGCATGAAGTAGGCTATTGTTTGAATGATTGTTTCCTTGCTATATAAATGTTTTAGGCCACGAAATTTTGTGAAATCTATGCTAAGGGACCGCTGTAACATTCGGCCAAGGGACCTTAAATTATGCCTTAAAACAGATTTTTATAGACCTTCATGAAGCTATGGTTAAAACAAGTGATATGCATGTGATTAGGTGTTTTATTTCATGATGGAAATAATTTATACCTTAGGGTCAGTACCTTATCTAAGTTGTTTGAGCCTAAACTCATGCTTCATTCTATGTATTGATGTTTAGAAAAATGTTACATGTACCCATATGCATGATAATCCAAGTAGAACTCTAGATCATACACCTAGACTAGTGTTTGGTGAAGTACAAACTACTTTTGCACTTGTGAATGAATTCTTATGAAAAATATGCTTGTATTCCCATGTTAGGTGAATGATTATGCTATGAAATCCCTATTGTGAGTTTCAACAAATTACAAGAATAGGGGTTAAGAATAGGTTCGAGTGCAAAGCATGCCCCTAAACTAGTGTTTAATGAAGCCTAGACTATCTTTATGCTTGTATATGACCTTAATGGTAAAATATGTTTTTTTTTACATGTTATATGAACTTTTATACCATGTTATACATACTGTGAATTTTGGCCAATTACTAGAATAAAGGCTAAGAATAAGTTCAAGTACAATTCATGCACCTAAACTAGTGTTTAGTGAAGTCTAGACTACCAGTGTACTTGTAAATGACCTCTTATGTAATGTATGTTTTTATTTCCATGATTATATGACTATTATGCTATGATATCCTTGCTATGAAGTTTCGGCCAGCATGTATTAAGATGAGAAAAGAAAGATTAAACTAACATATTGCCTTAATTAAGACAAGCATGTTATAAGTATGATGTATTGATGAAACTAGCATGATGGTTGCTTCACTTACATGTGTTAAAAGAAAGGTCCTTCCATGTCTTTCTATTTATGCTAATGATTATGCCATGAAAGTATGCCTATGTTTATGAATGATTGAATGCCTATAGTACATGCAATATGAAAGAAAGAAAGAATGCATGTTCTATATATGAAAGTATGCTTATGATTATGAATGATTAAATGTCTATAGTACATGCAATATGAAAGAAAGAAAGAAAGAAAGGAATGCATGTTCGATATGAAAGAAAGAAAGAAAAGAAAAGAATGCATGTATGTATTTTACTTTAAAGATTGGCTTGTACCGGATCTTGAAAAGATCCACGGTTCTGGACTACCGAAGCTGTCCCTAGGCTGAAAGATAGTAAGCCTAGAATGTAGACCCCTGTAGGTCGGGATTAGCTACCTCGCATCCTACATAGGGGTATGCGCGCAAAAAAAAGAATAGGTACAAAGCCGGGGACCCCAAAGAAAGATGATGTATGCTTATGTTAAAGTATTACTTATTATGTTTTCCAAAGAGCATCCTAAATGTTTTTGCAAAGCATATGTTCATGTGTTTATATGCCTTTATATGTTTATATGCCTTATGTATTTTTATGCTATGCATAAGATATTATATGTCTCTCAAATGCATGTGACGTATGGATTTAGTGAGTAGGAAAGAGCTTACTAAGTTTTCATACTTATAGTTTGTTTGCTTATGTTGCAGATCAACATAGAAATTATTAAAGAAAGGGAAGCTGCAGGAAGGGCTAATGTGTGTGGTGGTGACTTGACTGATCGATCCACTTTAGTGCCATCTATAGACTTAGTTCTTATTTCTAATAAGACATATGTTGCTACTTTATGCATGATACTTACTAGTTCTTTTGGAGGTTATTTAAGTATGGATGCTATTAGATGTTATATGATGTTATTACTTCCTTATCGTTGCACATGCTTTTAGTTATGTTTTATTTCCGCTGCAATGTTAGATTCATACGCAATGATATAAGTAAGTAAGAAAAAAAAGGGTTAAAGGTAACGCGTCGCCTAATGGTAAGGGGTGGGCGTTACACCAGCAGCCCTTCGCCAGGTCTTAGGGTTTCGATGCCTAGCAGCCCTTCGCTAGGTGCCCAGCAGCCCTTCGCCAGGTCTTAGGGTCTCGATGCCTAGGTTAACTAGGATTTTTCTTCAACTTAGGTTACTTCTCCTTTGCTCCCCTTTTCTGTTCAATGTATCACTGACTTAAGTGTATTGTCAAGCATTAAAACACTTAAAGGAGAACATCATCGATGCAACTTGCACCAAAAATTCCCTCCAGGACTGACGATTCTTTTGTTGTTGTTAGTTTTATTAGGTCACACATTTTTTGTAGGTTTAGAATACCAAGAGCTATTATAAGTGATCAAGGTTCACATTTTTGCAATAGCACATGAAGGCTTTACTCAATAAATATGGGGTTATGCATAAAGTGTCTACTTCCTACCACCCCCAAACTAATGGACAAGCCGAGATATCAAATAGAGAGATTATGGCAATCTTGGAGAAGAACATGGGTCCTAGTAGAAAAGATTGGAGCAAAAGACTTGATGATGCATTGTGGGCTTATCGGACGGCATATAAGACACCTATTGGAATGTCTCCTTACCGGCTTGTTTATGGGAAAGCTTGTCACTTGCCCGTGGAGATAGAGCATAGAGCTTATTGGGCAGTGAATGCTTGCAATTTTGATGCAAATAAAGTGGGAGAGGAGAAGAAAGGAAGCTACAACTTCAAGAACTTGAGGAGATAAGATTAGAAGCATATGAAAACTCAAGGATTTACAAAGAGAAGACTAAGAACTTTCATGATAAGCATATAGTGAAGAAGAGGTTTCAAATTGGTGACAAAGTTATTTTGTACAAATTAAGGCTCAAATTAATTAAAGGTAAGTTGAGGTCTAGATGGGAAGGTCCGTTTATTGTTACTAATGTTTTTCCTTTTGGTGTTATTGAGATTAAGGATGAGGCTAATGGTGTTATTTGGAGAGTTAATGGCCACTGGCTCAAGAAATATTTTGAAGAAGTGAAGGAGCTAGATGTGGATGGATTGGAGGTTAAAGATGCTATATACCCAACTTAAAGGGGAGTTTGATTCTTCTTACACTCTTATTTCATTGTATATATCATTTTTATGTTTTCTAACAGTAAATTTTTCTTTTACAGTGAGTTTTTGTTAATAAATGCTTAGGTAGTGTAGAATGAATAAGGATTCATTGTAGATATCATTTTATTCTTTTTGGCATCTTGTTTCATTCATGATTTGGAATAAATGTATCCCGCTAGATTTTCTTTATATCATTTTAGAATCCTTTGAAAGTGAATTAAATTCGGTTGTTAAAACTTAGGATTTGAGCCATGGATGAAAAATCTTGGATACTTGAGTTACTACTTAGTTATGGACTCTAGATTGATGACTTGAAATGAATTCTTTTTACCTAGTGAGGATTTGGCCTTATTTTTGAGATACACACATGTGATTGAATTCTAGAACTTGCTTAGGTTCCTTCAAAACTATATTTCTATGATTGGACCACATTTATAGAGGTGAATCACTTTGTTTCCTTTTTCATATCAATTTTTGCAATATTCCTTGTAGATCTACTACATATTCTATTTTTCCCTTCCCTAATCTTCATGTTCATAATCATATTTTCCATGGACTTGGATGCTTTGATGTTTCTTGATGTTACTTTCCCCGAGACGGTCAAAAAGCTAAGTGTGGGGGAGGATCAAGCATTGAATAAAATATTGAGGATAATGCGAAACATTTGGCAACCAATAAGCAAAAGTGTGCCAACTTGAACGAGTTGTGTATCAAGAGTGAGTTGCAAGAGTTGGTTAGTGAAAGCTACATGTGGAACATCTAAGTTCTTAATTATAATTTGATGTTTCAAGTCTACGAGGCAAATTCCGAAAGAAAAAAATCAGTGACCTTAGGAAGCAAAATGTGCCAACTCCTCTGACATTGAATCTGAAAATTTAAGCTACAAAATTCTGATCAGTAAATAGTTTTGGCAACCTACAAGCTGCAAAATCTGAAAATTGAAGCATTTGGCATCTGAAAATTGAAGCATTTGGCTGTAAAATTGAATCTAAGTTGTAGGTTCAATTCAAGTTGCAAAATTGAAAATTGTAAAGCTGCTGAACACAACTTGGAGCATAATATGAGCTAAGACAAATTGCTGGAAATTGGGAAACTACTAGGGAATCGACATCAGATTTGGCTGGAAATGATGGCAGTGAAAGAAAAAGAAAAAAAAGTGAAGGAAAAAAAAACAGAACAGTAGAAAAAAAAAAGAGAAAAGGAAAAAAACATGAAGTGGACTATCAGGAGTTGGATGAGTTTTTTGAATTGGAAGAAGAGAAAAAGTTGATAGCTGAATTTAAGAGTTAGCTACTGATTGGGAAGAAACAAAATCAGGCAAGAAACAGTTTAAGAATTCTGCACATTTCATTTTGTTGGTTCTCTAATCTGTCTCCAAACCGATCAAGGAAGTGTCTGATCGGTCTCCAGACCGATCAGAAGAAGTCCAGACCGATTAGAAGATTGCTTAACCGATCAGCTTGTCGTAGATGGAGCCCAGATCGATTTGCTTGACCGATCAGGAAGAGCCTGATCGGTCTCTTGACCGATCAGCAGAGGGTTGACAGACTGAATTCAGTGATAACTCTGATTTCTACAGAATAATACAAAAAGAGAGGGGCAAAGTTCATCTAGTGACGTTCTTTAGTATCCAAGTCTTCCACTTCTTAAATTTTTCATCTACTACATTTCTATTTCATTCTTATCATTCTATATTTCCTTAACTTGTTCAAATTAGCCTTTTTAGGTGTGGATTCAACTCAAGAATGATAGTGGAGAGTAGAGCATAAGCAAGCTTATGGTAGTGTAAGAAATATGATGTGTTTGAGTGAGCTCCACTTTCATCAAAAATTTAGAACTTAGGAAGAAAGCCACTAAAAATTTCCTTAAGAGGATTTGAGTGTTTAATTCATCTCAATTAGTCATGAAGGATGAAGTATACTTTGTTGTTGACTAAGGACAAGATTCTAGCCCATTGAGTTTAGATTTTTGAGAATTGACAACCCTAGGTAATTTCTTTTCAATTGCTTCTAACTATGATTGAGAATAATCTAGCGGGGTACATCATTAGTTCACTAGTTAGTTTGTGTGAGACGACCAAGAGCAAGTGTGGGGGAGTTGATAATTACCATTTGGTTAATCAATTTAGGCTCTCAAATCCATGTTTTGATCCCTTTTTACATGCTTAGTCATGCATTTACACTAGGTTCCATGAGTTTTTGCTATTTTAGCTTTGGATGCAAATCTTTTTATATTTGAAATGTTTTGGCATTAAAATTTGAATATAATTTTGTAGGCTTCGAATGATCATGGACCTAGATCAGATTGAATCAAACTTGAGTTAAGACTTGACTTCAATCAAGAGGATCAAGAGATGGATAAATGTGGGTCGCCCAATCAAGAAACAGGGAGATCTGAGCCATCTATCATCTTCTGACCAATCCAAGCTCAAGGTAGAGTTAATCAAGACCACAGATCAAGATCTGAAGTTTTGGTCCAAATTAGGAGTCATCTAGCCATTGGATCAAGCTCGAAAGGAGTCTAATTCGTCCATTCAAAAATCAGGGCAATCTGAGCCATCCATTGTAGATCTGATCGATCCAAGCTGAGGAGAAGCAGATCCTGACCATTGATGGAGATTTGGAAAGTTTGGATTCAATCCGAGATGATCTGACAGTTGGATGAAGCGAGGAGGATCACAGCCGTTCAATTTTAAGTGGAATTAGTTAAAATCAGAAATTCCTCACCGAGCTCAGGTCGTCGTGAGTTCTTCCAGTTCTTCATCTGTTCATAGTTTTTCGCAACGTTTTCTTCTCCGATCAGCTCGGCCACATCAGATCTAAGCTTCGTTCAAGATTTCGAATCATCAAGATCGATTTTTCGTGAAGTTTGCTAACCGAATTCTCCTCTGAAGGGCTCGGGTGAGGTCTCACCAACGAGCCAAGTTTCATTCGATTCTTACCTTTTGATCGCTATCTTCATCGGCCGGAGCTGTCAAAGCATTCGGAAGGTCTCTGAGGGTTTCTGAGCCAGATCTGATATTTAGCTCATCAAGAGGAAAGGAATTGATGGAAGTTTTCAGATCGCGCACCAAGTTGAGCATAAACTGATCGCGGGAGTTGGATCTTGTTGATTCTCGAGCTAGAGGGTTTCTAGCTTGACTCTTGTGTGATGGCAAGAAGGAGACCTTGGTGAACTTACTGATCTGTTGTTTAGTTTCTGCAATATTCGTTTCTGAATACGTGTTTCTCTGTTTCAGTCCTATTTGATCGGTCTATTTGACCGATCAGGTAAGTATCTGATCAGTCTATTGACCGATCAGGCAGTTCTCAGCTACATTTCAATTCTGTATCCCACATTCAATTTAGTTTTTGAATTCAATTTTAGTTCTGCAATTAGTTACAGATTTCTACCTTGATATTAGTTTTTGAATTTTAATCTCATAGTTTTGAATTGGATTGCTTAGTTTCCAAATAGTGATAAGTGTAGTTTCTGCAATTTCGAATTAAATTCTGCATTAGCTGAGTTTATTCTGTTTCCTTTGCAATTTCATTCATTATCGCAAAACAAACCCCATTTCAATTGAAAACCCAAAACATAAAACGACGAATTCAAGCTTGAACTAAGCATTCTTTGTAGGATCGTGAGAGACGATAGAGGGGGGGTGAATATCGTAAATCGTTTTCGGATTAAAAATAAGTGCATACGCAGCGGAAAATTAAATCACAACACAAAGACGCAAGCAGTTTTACTTGGTTCGGAGTCGCGGTCGGCTCCTACTCCAAGGCCCACGGTCGTTGACCGTTTACTGCGGGTAATTCTATATGAGCGCAAAACCAATTTAAAAAATGTATTACAAGAAATGGTACAGTAAACTTAAAGTAGCTCTTCGTTATCGATGTCCGGTGTAGATTCTATTTTCGGAGCAGAGGGACGTCGTCGGCGCTTATATCTCGAGTCGGGAGGTTTCCAGAGCAGAGCGCGGGAGCAGAAGAGCGTGAATGCGATAGAAGAATTTATGTCCAAAGCCTTGGGATCGAGGGCCCTTTTATAGCCCCTAGGGGCGCCCCCCACGTGTCAGTTGATCCGAGTTCCTCTCGGTCAGCTCTGATCCCTTCAAACTCAGGATCAGGCTTTGACGGGGGCGTCCGAGTTGACCGGGTCAACTCTTATCCGTTGTCTTCGCTAGCTTCCACTTCATTAGTTTGAACTGGGGGCGCCCGGACCATCCGGGGCACCCGGGAGCATGGGGGCGCCCGGGAGCACGGGGGCGCCCCGCCTATGAGTTGTCGAAGCACTTCTTTTGCTTCATCTATTTTGTATTCACCTTGGGGGCGCCCGGGACACTCCGAGCGCCGTACTCAGCTACTGCCTCACTCCTTTAAGGCTCTCTGAGCTGCAGACACTCGTTCCTTCGGTCCTGCATCCAGGGTTAGTCCAAAACAACATAAAGCAATAATATGTTAGTTTTATACAGTCTTAGCTGTCTTGGTTCTGACTTTGGGTCTCCCAAATGGAGCCCTAGGTCGAACCGACGCCTACTGTTCCCTCGACGGGGAACGCGTCCTCACCTACTCCTCTCGGGAGAATTTACCTGATGCCAACTGGCTCCTCCGGTTGGACTTTTGTCCAGCAGTCCTTCGTCAGATGCCTAGCTGTCCTTCGCTAGGTCTTCAGTACCAAGCTGTCCTTCGCCTGGAGCCTAGCAGTCCTTCGGTAGGTCTTTATATCCTGGCATTCCTTCGCCATGTGCCTAGCAGTCTTTCGCTAGGGCTTTGTATCCTGGCATTCCTTCGCCAGGTGCCTATCAGTCCTTCGCTAGGGCTTTATATCCTGGCATTCCTTCGCCAGGTGCCTAGCAGTCCTTCGCTAGGGCTTTGTATCCTGGCATTCCTTCGTCAGGTGCCTAGCAGTCCTTCACTAGGGCTTTGTATCCTGGCATTCCTTCGCCAGGTGTCTAGCAGTCCTTCGCTAGGACTCTTCCTGCACACTTGAGTAACATATTAGAAAAACATTATACCTTAACTTTTGAACCCTTTTGCCATTATCAAAACACAGGTTCGACTTGGGTGCTTTCTGCACCAACATTTTAAACTAGTCCTTGGAAAAATATCACTTGAGGCCCCTATACTACACTTAGTTTTGTGAGCAAAGGGTTTTCAATTTATAAATTCAAATTTGAGGCTCATCGTGACACTCGTTGTGGGCATCATCAACCATATTGGCCAACTAGGCTGGAAATTGGACTTCTCTAATGTGCTCAGCTTTTAACAGCTTCTGAACTTCATCTCGAATGGCCTTATCTAGCTCAGGGGAGAAATGCCTCCGCCTTTACTTCACGGGACGTGCTTCTGGCGTAACATGTAGGTGATGCATGGCCACCACCGGTGGAACTGATAACTATCATTTTGTCACTTCAATTAGGCTCTCAAATCCATGTTTTTTATCCCTTTTCATGTGCTTAAGTTTGCATTTACATTAGGTTTCATGAAATCTTTATAATTTGTCTTTGGATACAATTCTTTCTATATTTGAGATATTTTGGCATTAATTTTGAATCTAATTTTGTAGGCTTCAATTAACTATGGACCTAGATCAAGATTGGATCAGAACTTGAGTTCAGAATTGGCTTTGATTAAAGGGATCAAGAGCTGGATCAATGTGAGTTGTCCGATTAAGAAATGGATAGATCTGAGCCATCGGTCCACTTCTGATCAATCCGAGTTAATGAGAGAGTCAATCATGACCACAGATCAAGATCTGAGAATTTCATCCAAATTAGAAGCAATATGACCATTGGATCAAGCTAAAGAGGATCTACACCATTCATTCAAGAGAAGGGAAGATCTGAGCCATCCGCCGTAGATCTGATTGATCCGAGCTAAGGAGAAGTAGATCTGATCCATTGATCATGATCTATGAGGTTTGGTTTAGATCGGACTTGATCCGACCGTTAGATGAGTCCGAGACAATCACAGCCGTCCAAAATTCAAAAGGAGATTTAAATTAGGAATTCCCTCTCCGTTGCTCGTCGTCGCATCTTCGCCAGTTTGCTTCGTCGTTCATCGTCTGTTCATTAATTTTCTTCGAGTTTGCTTCTTCGATCGCGCGACCACATCGAATTCGAGCTTGGTTCGAGTTCCAGATCATCGGGATCGCGTCTCCGTGAGAAGTTCTGATCAATTTGTCGCCGAGAGAAGAGCTAGGTGAGGGTTTCGCCAGTTTCTGCTATCCTGTGATCGATCCATATTCGAACTCCATCCTTCAACAATCGGACTAAGTCAGAGGGGTTCTCTGAGTTGATCCTATTGTTCCTGAGCCATCATCGCATTCCCACAAGTCAAGAACGAGGAGATCGGAAGAATGGCTCTCTTGAGGCAAAACTGAGCTGAATTGATCAAGGAGGCTAAAGATCTGTCGATTAGTCAAGCTAGGGGGTTCATAGCTGATTCTTGTGTGATAGCAAGAAGGATTCGAGCTAAGGGAAGGGTTCGATGTTTAGATACTATTAATTTCCATTTCTGAATTATGTTCTTCTGTAGTTTCGCTCTGTATCAAATCGCGCTCAGCTACTGATCGGTCAGTCGACCAATCCAGGCAGCACCTGATCGGTCTACAGTCCGATCAGGTTTGTATCTGATTGGTCAGCCGACCGATCAATTTACCATAGATACAATTTTAGCTCTGATTTTAAGCATTCAACTTGCATTTCAATAATTCCATTTAATTTCTGCAATTTAGCTACCAAATTATTGTTACTTGTTCTTGAATCTAGATTAGTTCTTCAATTCCATAGTTTAATATGGAATTGTCCAATTTTCCTAGTGATTAAGTTCAATTCTTGCAACTACCTAGTTTAATTCTACTTAGTTAAGTCAATTCCATTTCAAACTTTACTTCCAATCTTATTTGCAAAACAAAACCCCATTCGAATTTGGAAACCCAAAACATTTGACGACAAACAAATTTAAGCTTGATTCAAACACTCAGAACTAGTACTTAGAAAAATACGACCTGAGGCCCCTATTCTACATTTAATCTTGCTAGCAAGGGTTTTCAGTTATAAATTCTAAATTTGAGGCTCACTTGTGACACTATATTGAGACCCATTAAATTTTTGGCGCCGTTGTCGGGGAATCACTAGTTGAGTTTGTTTGTTTTTTTTCTTGTGTGTCTAGTTTGTGTGCTTATCTCTATATTTTGTGATCCATTTTATTTGATTCATTTTTCTGTATACATTTGCTACGATTTTTTGTTTGTTGTATGACCAGATCTGCAGGTGGTATTCTTGTAGAATTTGATCTTGAAATTGAGAGGACTTTCAGAGCAAGGAGGAACCAAATCAGTGTTTCAGAGGCTTTTGACATTATTCCTACTCAGTTTATTTCCATTCATTCAGTTGATCCTATGGCAGACCACCAGAAAACCATGAAGGAACTGCAGCACCTGACGATACTTTCCAATACTCCTGCATGGCCTACCCAGAGCTCACTGGAGACTTTGAGTTAAGATCAGGACTCATCCACTTATTGCCCAAATTTCAAGGTTAGTCTGGAGAGGATCCCAACAGACACTTACATGAATTTCATGTAGTATGCTCCACCATGAAGCCTTAGGGGATTTCTGAAGAAGATATTAAGCTGAGAGCATTTCCATTTTTCCTGATTGGAGCAGCTAAGGATTGGTTCTACTACCTACCTACTGGGCACATTTCTAGCTGGATTTCTATGAAGAAAGCATTTTTGGAGAAGTACTTTCCAGCCTCCAGAACAACAATCATCAGGAAGAGTATTTGCGGTATACAACAAGTAGTGGGAGAGACTCTGTATGATTATTGGGAAAGATTTAACAAGCTATGCTCTAGTTGCCCACAGCACCAGATCAGTGAGCAGTTACTTATTCAGTACTTCTACGAGGGTCTACTCCAGATGGATAGGATTATGATTGACGCTGCAGCTGGGGGAGCCCGAGTAAACAAAACACCAGATCAAGCTAGGGAATTAATTTCAAACATGGCAGAAAATTCACAACAATTTGGGAGTAGAGCTTTGTCGACCAGAGGAGTAAATGAAGTTCAGACGGTCTCTAATGAGCAAAAGGAAATCAAGAATTCATTGATGGAGCTTACCTCCCTGGTGAAGCAAATGGCTCTAAACAATGTGAACCAAAATCAGAATTTTTCAGTACCTCTACCTTCAAGCCAAGTGATGAGGTTGTGCAGTATTTGCTCAAGCCAAGAACACAATTCGGATTTATGTCCTAACCTCCAACAAGATGAGACACTAGCGACATTGACTAGAGGACAATTTCAAGCCAAAAATAACCCCTACTCATCTACTTACAATCCGGGTTGGAGGGATTATCCAAACATTAAGTATGACAATGCTTTTTATCAACAGAACCCATCACAACAACCCTATCAACAGCCCCAACCGAATTTCCAGCAAAATCAGCAAGAGCAGCAACAATTGCAGCTATTTCAATAACCAATTCAGCAATTTCAGCAACCCTATCAACAAAATCAGCCACCTTTTCAAGGAAATCAGCAAGGGTTTCAAGGTAATCTGAATTATCAGCAAGGAAATCAATTTTCACAGCAGGGATTTCAACCATTCAATCAAAATTTTCAGCCCTCAAATCAGAATTTCCAGCCCACTCAATTTCAGCCCTCACCCCAACAATTTCAACCTCAACCTTAGAATTTTCAGAGCTACAATTCTCAACAATTTCAACCAAGTTCCCAGCCTAATTTTAAGCAATTTTCACAGCCATTTCAACCCTATAATCAGCCCCAACAGCCCTACTTTCAAGGTTCACAGTAAGTCCAACAATTTCAAAAGCCTACTTCTACATTTCAAGGCCAACCAAGAACTCATGCTAACCAAGGAGGCTATGGAGGCTCTAGTGGGGTGAATGCTCAACAACAAAGGCTAGAGAAGATGTTACAACAACTCTTGCAACAACAAGGCCAACAAAAAAATGATCCCACCTTACAAAACATTGAGAGGCAAATTGGACAATTGGCTAGTGGGATGAATCAAATGCAAGCCCAATGATCAAGGCAACTACCTTCTCAAGCTACTCCCAATCCAAAGGGAAATGTTAGTGCTATCACTTTGAGGAGTGGGAAGGTTGCTTCAACTTCAAATGATCCAAGGGCTAAATTTTCGAAAAACAGGACAGCACCTACATTTTCAGCCCCAAACAACCCTGAAAAGACTTCAAAATTAGTTGGTTTCAACCCTAGTCCAAGCCTAACTCCGTCCTTAAATGATCCTGTGATTTTGGTGGAAAATGAAGGAGAAATCAATGGTAAAAGTGGACTTACCGCAGCTACTTCAATTGGAAATTCAGTTCAGAATTCATCTCCACAAGTTTCGACCCAAGAGGAGGAATTAAGGGTTCCCTTGCCCTTCCCACAGCGCAAAACTCAAGCTAAAAGGCAAGTGGAGGAGGAAAAGGCTAAGAAATACAATGAGCTTGTGAAGTTGTTTAGTAAGGTGGAAATTAATGCACCCTTGTTGACCATGATTAAACAAATTCCTAAGTATGCAAAATTCCTCAAAGATTTATGTGTTCACAAGAAGAAGCTTAAGGAGAATGAATTGGTCAGCTTAGGGAAAAATGTTTCTGCACTTATCCATTCCATCCCTCAAAAGTGTGAAGATCCAAGGGTTTTCACTGTGTCTTGTGAGATAGGGAGGACTATGTTTCATGATGTCATGTTGGACTTAGGAGCCTCAATTAATGTGATGCCCAGATCAGTCTTCCAGATGCTTGGAATTGGTCCTCTACAGCCTACTGGAGTCGTGATTCAGCTAGCAGATAGGAGTCAGACCCACCCAGTCGGTATTATTAAAGATGTGTTGGTAAAGGTGAAGGAGCTGATCTTTCCTGCGGATTTCTACATTTTGGACATGGAGGGGGACTACTTAGCACACAGATCTCCACTTATTTTAGGAAGGCCATTTTTAAAGACTGCGAGGACTAAGATAGGTGTTTATGCTGGAACACTGTCCATGGAAATAGGAGACACGGTAATCCAATTCAGTATCTTTGATGCCATGAAGCATCCTAGAGAGGACCACTCTATTATGAGCAGTGACATTCTAGAGGAGTTAGATGATGCAGATATATTGGCTGAGGGAGCTCCACTTGTTATTTCCAAAGGAGATGTCAGTTCAGAGGAGGTTGATTTGGAGGGTATTTCAAATTCACTTTTTGCTGGAGAGGATTTTCTAGGTGTAGGGGATTGCACAAAGCCCCAAGGATCACCTACTTTGCTTGATATTTCAGAGGACTCAGAAGTTAGGTGTGAGAGTGTAGGGGATTGCACTGAGCCCCAAGGATCACTCATACCTTTTGACCAGGCCCAGATTGAGCTTAATCCACTACCAGATCATTTGAAATATATTTATTTAGGAGAGGAGCAGAATTTTCCTATCATTATTGCTCAACACTTGGAATCAGAGCAAGAAGAAAAATTATTGCAAGTCTTGAGGCAGCACAAGAAAGCCATTGGGTGGACTTTATCAGATATACCAGGTATCAGCCCAGCTATTTGCATGCACAGGATATTTTTGGAGGAAAATGTCAAACCAGTTAGGTAACCACAGAGGAGACTTAATCCACTAATTTTGGATGTTATAAAGAAAGAGGTGACTCGACTTCTACAGGCAGGTATCATTTACCCTATTTCTGATAGCTAGTGGGTTAGTCCCATCCATGTGGTGCCTAAGAAATCTGGAGTTGCAGTGGTGGAAAATGAAAGCAATGACCTAGTGCCCACCAGAGTTAAAAATTCATGGAGAATATGCATTGACTACAGGAAGCTAAATCAAGTCATGAGGAAGGATCACTTCCCCTTGCCTTTTATTGACCAGATGCTTGAGAGGTTGGCAGGGAAGTCTCACTACTGCTTCTTGGATGGGTACTCAGGATATTTCCATATTTGCATAGACCCAGAAGATCAAGAGAAGACTACCTTCACTTGTCCTTTCGGCACATTTGCCTACAGACGGATGCCATTTGGACTCTGCAACGCTCCAGGAACGTTCCAGCGATGCATGGTATGTATTTTTGGTGAGTTGTTAGAGCATTGTATGGAGATTTTCATGGATGATTTTTCTATCTTTGGCACTTCATTTGATTCTTGTTTAGAAAATTTATCTAGGATTTTACATAGATGCATTGAGACTAACCTTGTGCTTAATTTTGAAAAATGTCATTTTATGGTAGAGTCATATAGTCTCTAGGAGAGGTATTGAGGTAGATCCTACAAAAATTAGTTTTATATCTTCTTTATCTTACGCCATATGCGTACGGGATGTTCGTGCTTTTCTTGGCCACGCAGGATTCTACCGTAGATTTATTAGAGACTTCAGTGAGATTGCTCGGCCCTTGACAAGACTTTTGCAAAAAGAGGTTGAATTTTGTTTTGATGACAAATGCAAAGAAGCTTTTTAGAAATTAAGGGAGGCTCTAACTTCATCTCCTATTATTAGACCCCCTGATTGGAATTTACCATTTGAACTAATATGTGATGCATCTAACTTTGTTGTAGGAGCTGTTCTTGCACAGAGGGTGGATGGAGCACCTCATGTCATATGTTATGCCTCCAAGACCCTAGATGCTGCCCAAGCCAACTACACCACCACTGAAAAGGAGTTTCTTGCCATTGTTTTTGCTTTAGACCGATTTAGATCTTATTTGTTGTGCTCACATGTTATTGTTTTTTCTGATCATGCAACTTTAAAGTACCTTTTGAAGAAGCCAGATGCTAAGCCTAAACTAATCAGATGGATGCTTCTACTCCAGGAATTTGATTTGGAAATTAGAGATAGGAGTGGCAAAGAGAACCTGATTGCAGATCACTTGAGCAGAATTGAGGGAGATGGATCTCCTACCACCATTGATGATGACTTTAGAGATGAGCACTTTCTTGTGATACATGGTGAGTCACCTTGGTATGCAGATCTTGTTAACTTTTTAGTGGCACATATTTTTCCTACACATTTTTCTAAGGCTCAAAAATATAAACTCAAAAGTGATGCTAAATTCTATGTGTGCGATGACTCTTATTTATGGAAGTTTTGTAATGATCAAATAATTAGGAGATGCATACATGACCATAAGTTTTGTTCAGTTCTTACTTTTTGCCATTCATCAGCCTGTGGGGGACATTTTGGACCACAGAGGACAGCTAGAAAAGTTTTAGAGTGTGGATTGTATTGGCCCACCTTATTTCATGATGCATATTTGTTTTATAAAAATTGTGATAGATGTCAGAGAACTGGGAACATAGGAGCTAGAAATGAGATGCCCCAATAGACTATGTGTGAGATTTTTGATGTTTGGGGAATAGACTTTATGGAACCTTTTCCTGCATCCTGTGGTTATTTGTATATTTTGCTTGCTGTAGATTATGTTTCTAAATGGGTGGAGGTCATTCCCTCCAGGACTGATGACTCTTGTGTTGTTGTTAGTTTTGTCAGGTCACGTATATTTTGCAGGTTTGGAATTCCCAAGGTTATCATAAGTGACCAAGGTTCTCATTTTTGCAAAAAACACATGAAGGCCCTACTTAGCAAGTATGAGGTTGTCTGTTGGGACCGGGTGCATGCCGACAAGGATACGAGTTCGTAAAATTTAAAATTTTTACGTGCAGCGGAATAGTTTGCATAAAATAATTTCCTAAATTATTTTAACTTTGTATCTAGCATGCAACCTTATAGTGTATCGACATAATCATAAAATAAAAGTTTGCGAAAAGTAAACTAATTTACCAAGTACCTCACGTAACTCGGAGTAAGGGACGAGATCCAACCGTAGCGTCCCTTGGAAGCTTCGCCTCTATTCGCGTCCACGCCGAGTTCTCTTCGGGATGACTTCGCAAAGTCACGAGTTTTGTGCCGACGAGAACTACTAGATTCTCTATAGGCACAACTTGAAAGATCAAGAGAGGAGTTAGAAACTAACCAACAAGAAGTAACGGAATCGTATTCCGGAAGAGAGGAGTCGCTATCCGCTTCTTCTTCTTCGTGTTCGGGTTCTCCTTCTTCTTCTTAGCTCACGCCCACCTCGCTTGATGTTGATAGGGTGCGCCGGCCCTAGCAATGAAGGTGGGAGCCGGCCCTAATTCTCCAAGAAGTGGGCGCCGGCCCTAAGCAAGAGAGGGAGAGGGAGAGGAGAAGAGATTAAGAGAGAGAGGGAGAGAGTAATTAATCTCTTGATTAGTTAATTGGAATTAAGGGCTAGCCTTTGGTTCCATTATATAGTAGCAACTCCTTTGCTAAGTCTCCCTCTAAATGGAATTAACGGAATTAGTTATAAGAAATTTATCTTATAAATTTTCTTATTGCTTATTCCTTTTAAGCCAAGTTTTATTATAACTAATTTATAATAAAACAAATTAGTTATCATAAGAAATTTATCCTATAAATTTTCTTATGAATTTTATTATAACTAACTTTATAATAAAACTAATTATTTATCATAACAAATTTATCCTATAAATTCTTATGAATTAATTCCGTTTAAACCAAGTCTTTATTATAAACTAATTTATAATAAAAACTAATTCTTCTTCTCTTTAAATTATGGAATAAATTTTATAAGAAATTTATAAACTTTCTTATTATGGATAAATCAATTCATAATTGATTTTATAAAATTAAAATGAACCAACTCATGGATTATTTTAATCTTCCATAAAAGAATAAATTTCTATAAATTTTATTTATATAAATTTCTTTATACAAATTTATTTATCCATAATTTATAAAATAAATCGTGCTAGATTTATTTTATTAATTAAACCAATTAAATTGGTTTTCTCCTTTTATTTGGCCGGCCACCAAAGAGGGGTTAACACCCTCTTTGGTCGGCCAATCCCAACCCGGACCGCCGCGAATTAAACTCATTTAATTCGCCCAAAAAGCCTTCAAAAGACTTAGCCATTTTTAGATTCCATTGCGCCTCTGACTAACTCAGATTCGACTTATTTCTCTTGATCGGAAAATCCAATTTTCAACTCATTTTAAATCCCTCGGATTACTCGTAGTGCGTGTGACTAAATAGGCTTTCGATTTATGTTGGCCGTCTACAATCAACAAATTATAGAACGATCATGAGTGGCACCTAGTAGTACATCATGATCCCCAATTCATCGAAAGATCAACGGTTTGACCCCAGAAGAAATTATTCTGAAACCCTTCAGCAGCTCTAATGAATCGTGCCCCATTCCCTTCACCACCTTATACCCACTTGGTTCAGGACACGGTCAATGGTGTCAGTCCCCACTAGGCTGACTACGTCACACCTAGCCCAAGTAGTGTCTTTCTCGTCCTTTGGATTTCTAATTGCTCTCATGTATTTTAGAGACTCTCACTCTAAACATGATATGCTCTGGCCAGAGGCTTTGAGTAACAATCCGACGATAGGCCTGGGTATACATCTCCTCGCAAGGAGTGGTGAATCCTTTGTAGGCTGTTCAAACATCTTCGGGCACTTCGGCTCATACCCGATCATCCTGGGTCCACACCTCCTTGGAGATGCTTGCTTAAGATGTCAAAGTATAAGTCTCCATGACCAAGATGACTTGAACACCGCAAGTCAAAGGAACATCGCACTTAAGCCGCAGTAAGATCTTCATTGACATATCTACATGTAGATTCCCATATGAAGTCTTACAGCTAGTCACTCCAATGAACTAGTTCCCTTAACTAGCATCCATGTTTATCTCCGGACATCCCAATGTCACCAGCCAGTGAGAATCAGCTGAATAGAGAATAACCCATGCTAGTCTCAACAGAATTGATAATGTCCGTATTTATCAATTCATCGACTAGGGATATTTCCAACACTTCACATTTGCACATTTAGAGATAATCACTAGTTGTGATCCCATCACAAATTCTCTTATGTTGTGAACTGTATGGCGGACATTCAGTAGATGAGTTTAAGATCTCAATCAAATACACAAACATGTATACTCAAATAGTGAATTATCATTTATTGAAATAAATGTTTACAATCATAAGGCGATTGCCTTAGGACACTTCTCTCATATCACTAACATTGTCCACAAGGTTTCTACTTCTTACGATCCCCAAAAAAATGGCGAAGCCGAAATTTCAAATAGAGAGATCAAAGCAATTTTGGAGAAGACCGTTGGGCCTAGTAGGAAAGATTGGAGCAAGAGGCTTGGTGATGCACTATGGGCCTATGGAACGGCATATAAGACACCAATTGGAATGTCTCCCTACCGATTAGTATATAGAAAAGCTTGTCATCTACCCGTGGAGATAGAACACAAAGCATATTGGGCGGTGAAGGCTTGCAACTTCGATGCTACTAAGGTGGGAGAAGAGAGGAAACTTCAACTTCAAGAACTTGAGGAGATAAGACTAGAAGCATTTGAAAACTCAAGAATTTATAAGGAAAAGACCAAGATCTTCCATGACAAACACATAGTGAGGAAAGAGTTCCAAATTGGTGACAAGGTTCTATTGTACAAGTCAAGGCTCAAGTTGATTAAAGGTAAGTTGAGGTCAAGGTGGGAAGGTCCATTTCTTGTAACTAACATTTTTCCCTATGGTGTTGTTGAAATTAAAGATGAGGCTAATAGTTTTGTTTGGAAAGTCAATGACCACCGGCTCAAGAAATACTTTGAAGAATTAAAGGAGCTAGAGGTAGATGGTTTGGACATCAAAGATGCTATCTACCCAACCTAGAGGGGAGTTTTCTTTTCTTACCCTTTTATTTCATTGTAAATACCATTTTATTATTTTCAAGTAGTTAAATCCTTCTTTTACAATGAGTTTTTGATAATAAATGTTTAGGTAGTGTAGGATAAATAAAGAGTTATTGTAGATACTATTTTATCATGTTGACACCTTATTTCTTGCATGACTAGGAATAAATGTATCCAACTAGGTTTTCTCTATATCATTTTAGAGTCTCTTGAAAGCAAATTAAATTTGGTTGTCAAAACTTAGGATTTGAGTCAATGGATGAAAATCTTGGATGCTTGAGCACTACTTAGTTATGGACTCTAGATTGATGAATTAAGACGAATTCTTTTTACCTAGTGAGGACTTTGCCTTATTTTTGAGATACATACATGTGATTGTACTCTAGAACTTGCTTAGGTTCTTTCAAAACCATATTTCTATGATTGGACCACATTTATAGAGGTTAATCATTTTGTCTTCCCTTTTCATATGAGTTTTTGCAATAATCCTTGTTGATACATACTTTATTCTTTTCCTTCTCTATTTTTTCTGCTCATAACTATTTTTCTCCATGGACTTGGTTACTTGGGATTTCTCTTGATGTAACTTTGACCGAGACGGACAAAAGATTAAGTGTGGAGGAGGTGGCTAGAGCTTTGAAAAAGAGTTGTGGTAAGAAGTTATAATTTGAAAAATTTTGGGAGTATCTTTTTGTTGAATCATAGTGGGAATCAGTTTTGATGGATTTTAAGAGGTGAAGAGTATGAGGGATGCAATGCAAAAATAGAAAAAAAAAAGAAAGAAAGAAGAAAGAAAATGAAGGTGTGCCAACTTGATGGAGGGTGTATCAAAAGTGAGTTGCAAAAGTTGATTAGTGAAGACAACATGTTGGGAATCTAAATTCCTAATTATAATTTGAGGTTTCAGGTTTTATGAAGTAAAATTCTGAAAAAAAATTAGGGACCATGGGAAGTTCTAGAGGCCAACTCATTTGACATTGAATTTGAGGATTGAAGTTTTTGGCAACATGAAAAATGTGGAATAGAAATGAAAAATGGGATTTCAAATGGTATCAAGGAGAGCTCAGTAATTTTAGTGAAGAGTGTGAAGAATTGATTCAAAATATGAAACTTCTTGGTTTGAAAATTGTTTGAGACCTATTTTCAAGTTAAGTTGCATATTAAGCTAATAGTTTGAGTATTGATGAACTTTTTGTTAGTGATATGAGAGAAGTGTCCTAAGGCAATCGCCTTATGATTGTAAACATTTATTTTAATAAATGATAATTCACTATTTGAGTATACATGTTTGTGTATTTGATTGGGATCTTAAACTCATCTACTGAATGTCCGCAATATAATTCACAGCATAAGAGAATTTGTGATGGGATCACAATTAGTGATTATCTCTACATGTGCAATTGTGAAGTATTGAAAGTATCCCTAGTCGATAAATTGATAAAAACGGACACTATCAATTCTGTTGAGACTAGCATGGGTTATTCTCTAATCAGCTGATTCTCACTGGCTGGTGACATTGGTATGTCCGGAGATAAACATGGATGCTAGTTAAGGGAACTAGTTCATTGGAGTGACTAGCTGTAAAACTTCATATGGTAATCTATAAAGATATGTCACTGAAGTTATTACTGCATCTTAAGTGCGATGTTCCTTTGACTTGCGGTGTTCAAGTCATCTTGGTCATGGAGACTTATACTTTAACATCTTAAGCAAGCATCTCCAAGGAGGTGTGGACCCAGGATGATTGGGTTTAAGCCGAAGTGCCCAAAGATGTTTGAACAGCCTACAAAGGATTCACCACTCCTTGCGAGGAGATGTATACCCAGGCCTATCGTCGGATTGTTACTCAAAGCCTCTGGCCAGAGCATATCATGTTTAGAGTGTGAGTCTCTTAAATACATGAGAGTAATTAGAAATCCAAAGGACGAGAAAGACACTACTTGGGCTAGGTGTGACGTAGTCAGTCTAGTGGGGACTGACACAAACAGACCATGTCCTGAACCAAGCGGGTATAAGATGGTGAAGGGAATGGGGCACGATTCATTAGAGCTGCTGAAGGGTTTCGGAATTCTTTCTGAGGTCAACCGTTGATCTTTCGATTAATTAGGGGTCATGATGTACTACGAGGTGCCACTCATGATCATTCTATAATTAGTTGATTATAGACGGCCAACATAAATCGAAAGCCTATTTAGTCACACGCACTACGAGTAATCCGAGGGATTTAAATCGAGTTGAAAATTGGATTTTCCGATCAAGAGAAATAAGTCGAATCTGAATTTATCAGAGGCGCAATGGAAGCTAAAAATGGCTAAGTCTTTTGAAGGCTTATTGGGCGAATTAAATGAGTTTAATTCGCGATGGAAGCGGCTTGGTTTGGCCGGCCAAAGACGGTGTCCACCCTCTTGGTTTGGCCGGCCATTAAAAGGGAATAAACCAATTTAATTGGTTTAATTAATAAAATAAATCTAGCGCGATTTGTTTTATAAATTATGGATAAATAAATTTGTATAAAGAAATTTATATAAATAAATTTATAGAAATTTATTACTTTTATGGAAGTTAAAATAATCCATGAATTGGTTCATTTTAATTTTATAAAATCAATTATGAATTGATTTTTCCATAATAAGAAAGTTTATAAATTTCTTATATAATTTATTCCATAATTAAAGGAGAAGAGAATTTGTTTTATTATAAAGTTAGTTATAATAAAACTAGGCATAACGGAATAAGTCATAAGAAACTTTATAAGATAAATTTCTTATGATAACTAATTCCGTTAATTCCGTTAAAAGAGAGACTTGGCAAGGGAGAGACTACTATATAAAGAACCAAAGGCAAGCCTTGAATTCCTAATCGATAGTGCGATCAAGAGATTTATTTCTCTCCCTCTCTCTCTTATTCTCTCTTCTCTCTTCCCCTTAGGGTCGGCGCCCACCTTGAGAGCTAGGGCCGGCGCCCCTTGTCCATGCTAGGGCCGGCGATCCCTCTTCCTCCCTTGAGGTTGCCGTGAGTCACCATCACCAAGGAGAAGCCAACCAAGAAGAAGAAGAAGAGGATCGCATCTCCTTCCTTCCCTGAATTTTGATTCCGTTAACTTGGTGGTTAGTTTCCTATCTTTTCTTTGTTGTTCTAGTTGTGCCTTTAGAGAATCTAGTAGTTCTCATCGGCACAAAACTCGTGACTTTGCAAAGTCATCCCGAAGAGAACTCGGCGTGGACGCGAATAGAGGCGAAGCTTCCAAGGGACGCTACGGTTGGATCTCGTCCCTTACTTCGAGTTACGCGAGGTACTTAGTAAATTAGTTTACTTTTCCGCAAAGTTTTAATTTATGACCATGTCAACACATCATAAGGTTGCATGCTAGATACGTGGTTAAAATAATTTATGAAATTATTTTATGCTAATTCTTCCGCTGCACGTAAAAATTTAAAATTTTACGAACCCGTATCCTTGTCAACATGCACCCGGTCCCAACAGTGGTATCAGAGCCGGTTAGTGTTCGACATAATCATATAATTGTTTTGCGGAAAACTTTGTCATGATCTCAATTTTGGAAAAAATTTTCAATTATGGAAACTTTCAAATTATAATAAATTTTAGATTTAGGAATTTCTAAGTTTGGAAATCCTCATGAAATTTCGCAAACTTTTGAAATTTTCTAGTTTCTGAAATTTTATAATAATTGTGAAAACTTCCATCTTTGGAAACTTTCCAATTTTGGAAATTTTCTATTTTAGAAATTTTCCAATTTTGGAAATATGTAAGTTTTCTTTGTACCAGAAACTTACAATTATTCTGAAAACCTATTTATGAAATCTCGCAATTTTGGGCACTTTCTTTTAAGAAAGTCTAGACAAATTCATGGACAGTTAATTGACAATTAAATTTGAATTGGTTTTTAAATTGACAACAAAATTCTTTATTTTGGATTGAGCCTCGGGGAGCCGTCCAATTTAAAGTTAGTTGTTGTAATTTAATTTCCCAATTTTAATTGAAATTGTCATGTTTGATTTGGATTGAGCCTCGGGGAGCCGTCCAATTGGATTTACAACAAATTACTTTTCTTTGGGTATCTGAGCCTCGGGGAGCCACCCTTAGAAAACAATTCGTTGTAATTAATTAAATCCATGAATAAAATATGTTTTAAGAGGTGATGCTCTTACATATTGTTGTCTCCAAAATTAATTAGGAAAATGGTTTCCTATAGAGTTTTCTTAAATGAGATTTTCATGAAAATAATATGTAGTTGAATTAAGGGATTTGTCTCTTAATTTAATAAGATTTGATTTAGAGAAATCAAAGTCTTGAACATATTATTTCCGAAATTGATTATGACAATTTAGGAAATTGTTTCCCAAAACAATTCCTTAAATAAAGTATGAAATTAGAATTAGGAAATCCGGTTCCTAATTCAAATAATGAGACTTGATAAATTAAGTCACATACATACTTTATTAAGGAAATCGTTAGTCATGACATAATGTCATGAATGTGCTTAGAAAAGAAAGGATGAGACCCAAAACCCCTTACAAAATATTAAGGCAAACACCTTCCATTAATATGGTTAGAATCGGAGTTTTGTTTCTCGTTTGGGTTGATGGACACATCCATGCCCGGCTTGAACCTCAACATGTTCAAACCATGGAATTAGTTTATGAATAATATAGTTGGAGTCAGAGGTCAATCCTTAGTTTTGGTTGTTGGACACATCCAAGCCTGACTAAACGGTTGAATGAGCTCCAACCATATTAAAACTATTTCTTGATTAATGGGTCAGCCTTAAGCTTGGAGCATCGATTTGTTGTGTCACAGCCAAGGTCGATGTAAAGAGAGGTGCAGTTGGGTGCTATGTATAATGTTGCATACTTGTTAATGAGTTAACAACCCAATGACTTATGCAAATATTCAATTAGTTGATAGCATAAAGTGATAGTTACATATATGTGATATGTAATCGGTATAATTACCTACCTTCATAGCTAAGAATAACTTGATGGCCACAGCCATGGTGGTTCTTATCTATGGTTGGATATCAACCTATTTGGAGATGTTCCTACGATCTCCCGAATTGATAAAAAGGGTTATTCAATTTGATAAATAAATAGGACTTTTAATTAATGTATATTGATACATTCTTTATCATTCTTCTCACATAAGCTCAATTTGTGTTTCTAGGTTAATCACTCGATCATGTCTTCTCTGAATTTGCGTTCCATTTTGGACACAAATAAACTGACTGGGCCAAACTTCATGGACTGGCTTCGAAACATGTGGATAGTCCTCAAGGCAGAGAAGCTTGCTTATGTCCTTGAAGATCAACTTCCTAACCAACCTCCTGAAGGTGCAACTCCAGACCAGCTAGTGGCCTATCAGAAACATGTGACCGATTCTGAACTTGCGAGTTGCATCATGCTAGCTTCTATGATACCTGAGCTGCAAAAGCAGCATGAGCATATGGATGCTTATACCATCATCTTCCATCTTCATGAGTTGTTTGAAGAGCAGGCAAGATCCGAAAGGTTCGAAGTCTCCAGACTCCTCTTCACCACTAAGATGCAGGAAGGCACTTCTGCCTCGCAGTTTGTGTTAAAGATGTTATGGTACATTGAGCGACTGAACACACTCGGTTTTGCAATGGATCATGAACTAAGTATTGACTTAATTCTGAGTTGTTTGCCCAAAAGTTATTCACAATTTGTGATGAACTATCGGATGAACAAACTAGAGACCACCATTCCCGTGTTGCTCAACCTGCTGAAGACTGTGGAACCTTCTGTAAAGCCGGATCAAAAGGTGGTACTGTTAGTTGGTTCCTCGAAGAAAGGTTCTAAGAGGAAGGCCAAAGAACAGAATAAAGGAAAGAAGAAAAAGACCAAAAAGACTGAAAAGAAACCAAAAGGAACTTGCCATCATTGTGGCAAGGAGGGTCACTGGCGAAGAAACTGCAAGGTTTATCTTGAGTCCTTGAAGAATAAGGCATCCGATGCCCTATCCTCTTCAGGTATCTTTGTTATTGAATGTCACTCTATTTCCTCAAATACCTGGGTACTTGATACTGGGTGTAGCTCACATATATGTAATGACATACAGGGGCTAAGGAATAGAAGAAGACTCGTCAAGGGAGAAGCGGATTTGCGAGTTGGAAATAGAGCAAAGATTGCAGCTGTTGCCATCGGAACATATTTGCTAAAGCTCCCGACTGGACGTGTCTTAGAATTGGATAATTGTTATTTTGTTCCTTCGTTAATAAAGAACATTGTATCTATTTCATGTTTGAATGAATGGTTATCATTTAACTTTTAGTAACAATTGTTGTTACATAACTTTAAATGGCGTTCTTTATGGGAATGGAATTTTGTGCAATGGCATCTACACGTTAGATTTATCCAGTGACGTTTTCAATATCGAAGTTAGCAACAAACGTGCTCGAATAGATAATCGAATAGACTCCTACACTTGGCATTGTCGTCTTGGCCATGTAAGTAAGAAACGCATGACCGAATTACACCGATGTGGAATTTTGGAATCATTTGAACCCGGTTCATTTGATACATGCGAATCATGCTTAAAAGGCAAGATAACCAAATTACCCTTTTCCGGAAAAGGTAATCCAGTGGGAGAATTGCTT
>JAGFNQ010005472.1:0-35113 GCA_024364735.1 Boesenbergia rotunda | reverse complement strand
AAATTCTGGTTGTGGACCGATCCACCCGATTAACTTCGCGACAATCTCTTATCGGCCGAACCCTAGCGCCGAAACCTCCACTCGCGCACCTTTGCTTCGTGCGAAAACTCCTCAGTGCCTTCCCCTTCCTCTTGCGAGTGTGCTCTTGCGGATCTGAGGAGATCTTCGAGTCCCGTGACGTCCCTCTCTCGCGGAACGACCTTACGACCAGTTCTTGCGCCGGGAGTCTCTTCCTGCCACGTTTTCTTCCTCTCAACTTCCAAGAACGACACCAATGGCACCAAAGTGAGTTTTGCCTTAACTTCTCCCTTCGAGTCATGTCATGGATTATATTGTGAAGCTAATCATATTTTGGTTTTGCTCTTGTTCTTGTTGTTGTACCGTGACCCTATGATCTTGGCTGTGACCTCATTTTCTCGCCTTATGTCCATGATCAAATCTTAATCTAAATGTGTCTCTTGATCATTATGTCTTGGTTGTATTCTATGATTGGGTCTTATCTGGTATGATCAATTTGTGATTCAATCTATGTTCATCTTGCTCAAATTGATTAAATCATGTTTGTATGATCAATTCTTGAATCCAATCTATAGAAAGTCTTCTAAGGGTAAGGAACCTATGGAGGATAGTTCTAAGGGCAAAGGCCCTTCATCTTCTACACCTCCTCCGAGGCCTCCACCTCCCCCGCATACTAGATTTCAGAACATTCACTATGCCCTAGACTTTCATTGGCACAACTTCAAACTAATGCCATGTCGGTCAGTCGACCAAACTTTTGTTTATGAACATTGTCCTACGGTGAGAGGAATCATTGAGTACTATGAGCTTCAACACATCCTATTCTTAGAGAGGCCAATCAATGTTGATTTGGTCTCTAAATTCTACAATAATCTGACCAATGGGGAGGGCACGGGGTGGCGGACCCATGTCGCCGGTGTCGATCTAGATTTTACCTTATCAACCTTCACTGTGTTTTTGGGTTGCCGTCGCTCCGTTAATGACTTTTCGCTCTATCCCTATCTTCCTGACCCTCTTCCTGTCCCCTTTACTAGAGTCACTCCTGACTCCATCTATGAGCATTTTCTAGGCCACCCCAGGCCATGGGGTTCCGATGCGCGCACCCGTACGTTTCCCACATTTCATGCTCTCCATCTATCCCCCATTGATTACGTTCTGTTTAAGATTATCACAAATTGTCTTCTTCCGACTACTTCAAAGCGTCTTGATGAGATCCATCCATTCCACTGCCTGATGCTTTACGGGATGCATTTGCAGTTAGATTTTGACATAGCACCGTCCATTTATTTCTCGATCATTGTCCGTGGTCTGAGGTATGGTCAGACGATCTATATGTCATTCGGCCATATCATCACTGCCTGGCTGTAGTCCGTTGGGATCGATGTTTCACAGGGTCGTACTGTACCTATGGTGCGACAGGACTGTCGACTTGATCGTCGCATGCTGGCCCAGTCTGGTATTGTTGTCGGATCACGAGGGTTGCGTTGGAAGAATTAGAGACACATGGGGGAGTTTCCAGGAGCAGCCCATTCCCAGGAGCAGCCCGCTGATGTAGATGATTATGATGAGTGGGCTCCTGACCTCCGATGGCAGATTGCGGAGTTAGAGCGGATGCTGCAGCACAAATTGCATATCTCAGAGCTCTGGCGACAGGAGGTCCGCTCAGAGTGTCAATCCTTCGATCGATGCCTGGCTACACTAGCATCTGACATCTCAGACATGAGCTCATTCCAGGACAGATGGTATGAAGAGTGGTATTATCATACATTTCCTGATGGTGCATCTCCCAGTGGCCCTTCACCAGGAGATATGATCTACATTGATGATTCGGACAATGATCCAGTTGACGATTGACCGCTCTATGTTCGTGTTTGATGTTTTTGACGGATGTGTACATCCTGACTCTTGTTTGTTCTATCTTGCTTAGGATGTTGCTTGCTCCCGTGATTATTGTTTGTCGATACTTGTTGATGATATGCTATATTATCTGCATTTTTGATCCATAACTATGTTCATGTCTATGCTATTATGCTCATATGATACATATGCCTGTTTAGTCATTCGATATCTTTTTGCCATATGTGATCGTATGCTTCACCATAGTCAATCATATTCTTGTTGATTTGAGATACCCCTAGGGTTGAGGGGGAGTATGGTTTAAACTTATCAGCCCTTCTAGCCCCTTTTCGGTGTTCGACAAAGGGGGAGAGTGTTGGTTGGTTAAGTTTAGGTTGATCATGGTGTAGGGGGAGGATCCTGATTCCCCTATGATTCTGGATTTGAGGAAATGGATTGAGAATCCCTAAACTTAGATCGGGTTGTCAAACAACAAAAAGGGGGAGATTGTTGATGCAGTCTGGCCCTGATTGTTATTTTGGTGTTGACACCGATTTAAGTTTAGGTTGATGATTATGATGATTATGTTTAAGTCCTGATCGAGAATTAGGCATGTTTGGAAAATCCTAACCTGGAGGGTTAGGTGTTGAAAATCCTAGTCTGGAGGGCTAGGTGTTGAAAAATCCTAACCTGGAGGGTTAGGTGTTGAAAATCCTAGTCTGAAGGGCTAGGTGTTGGAAAAGTCCTAATTCGGAAGGGTTGGGTGAAAAGTCCTAGCTTGGAGGGCTAGGTGAAAAGTCCTAACTTGGAGGGTTAGGTGCAAATTCCCATCCTGGAGAATTAGGTGAAAAGTCATGGCTTGGAGGGTCAGGTGCCTAGCTTGAAGGGCTAGGTTTGGAAAGTCCTAATCCGGAAGAGTTGGGTGAAAAGTCCTAGCTTGGAGGGCTAGGTGAAAAGTCCTAACTTGGAGGGTTAGGTGCAAATTCCCAACTTGGAGGGTTAGGTGAAAAATCCTTAGCTTGGAGGGCTAAGGTGGAAGAGAACTTAGCTTGGAGGGCTAAGTTTAAGTCCCTGGATCGGTCTGGTGATCGGTCTGGTGATCGGTCTGGTGATCGGTCAGGGAAGCTGGCATGCTGCCCTGTTGTGGATCGGTCTGGTGACCGATCCAGCAACGACTGATCGGTCTGGTGACCGATCAGGGAGCACACAGTGAGGTTGGGAACCTACTGTACTGCTCCTGATCGATCCGGTGACCGATCAGGGAGTGCGTGTTTCACCCACTGCTTGGCTCCTGATCGGTCTGGTGACCGATCAGGGAGCAAACAAGTGAGGTTAAGTTCCCCTGCTGATCTGCACCTGATCGGTCTGGTGACCGATCAGGATCACTGTGCAGATCGTTCTGGAGAACGATCAAACGTCGCAGGCTCCTCTCTATGATCGATCAGGACGGAGCCTGATCGGTCTGGTCATGTTCTGATCGGTCTGGGGACCGATCAGAAGGATGCCTGATCGGTCCGGTGACCGATCAGGAGGTCTGGACTGTGAAGCTTAGAAATCGCCTGATAAAGGGGTGGATCGTTCGGGTGATCGATCCACAGCCTGGGATCGGTGTGGTGATTGGTCCAGGAGAGTCCCAAAGAAATCGCGATTTCTAATTGAGCGTTGGGGACCGATTAGGATGGTGCCTGATCGGTCTGGACCTAGCCTGATCGGTCTGGTGATCGATCAGAAGTCGCTCTGATCGGTCGGCTGACCGATCACTTTAATTCAAATTGCACTGTCAGACGCTCTGATCGCGTTTGACCGTATCCGATTCCCTGCTGTTTGCCTCTGATATTTGATTTACTGTGTGATATACTGCTCTAACAGTCTGATTAAGCTGCAGGTGACAGGGGAGGATTCAAACACTCAAGGAGAAGTCAATGGAGGCTTTCCTTGGAGCAGGTTTGTCCATTTCTCATCTCAGGTTGCAACGGCTGGAGCTGCAGGACTGAAGCCGCTGACTGAAGCTTGGCTGAGGGAGCTCAGGAAGTTCAGTAAGGGTTCAGTGGTAGCTGGCGTTGGCAGTGAGGCAGCTGGAGGCTGCTGGTGATGAGGTCACTTGATGCTTAGTGGAGAAACAAAAGGGACGAGAGGCAACTTCGGTGAAGCAGAGTTCTACAGCTTGTGTTTTGAGTTCTTGCCGCCTTGAGTTCTCCATAACTGCTTGCTGTGTTCTTGAAGTTTCCATCATTCTGAGCAAGCAATCGAGAATCAATCATCCATTACTTGCGTGCTTGAAGGAAAGAACAAGGAGCTGGGAGTCCGACAGTGGGAAGACACGAAGAAGGGTTCTTGAGTGAGATCGCCACTGGGTGGAGCTCAGGGAAGCTTGCTGTGTTCTTGTCCTTGCTGAGTGCTTGAGTAAGATCCTTCTTGTTGTTTCTTTGTGCTTAAACTTTATCTCTGATTGAAACACTGTGGAGAGGTTACTCCACCGAGAGGAGGTTGCTTTTTATCCGGTGATCACCAGGGCTTGATCTGCCGACGATCAAGGGATCGCCCACCTTAAGGGCACGCCAAGGAGTAGGGGCAAGTTATCCCTGAACCTTGTAAATCCTCCTTGTTAGCGATCTTGCTAGCTGTGTTTGGTTTGTTTGTGTGTTAGTTTTCTGCACACCTTGTTTTCTATTCTTTCCGTTGTGCTACTGACTTCTAAGTTGCAGAAACTTGTTAAGTGCCAAAGATAAAAGTGATTGACTATATTCACCCCCCTCTCTAGTCATCCCGTTTCCAACAGTTTTCCTATGTACCATGATCATGCATGCTTTATGAATTAAGGTGCTAATTATGTATGTATGTCATGCTTTATGAATGATATGTATGTATGCCATGCTTTATGAACGATATGTATGTGTGTCATGCCTTATGAATGATATGTACATATGCCATGTTTAAGAATGAAGATGATGAATGAAAATGAGGATCATGGCTCTAAGATAAAATGATGTATGCATGACATACCTTATGAATGAAGATAATGAATGATGATGAATGTTCATGCCTTTAAGGCATCATGATGTTAAGTATGAATGATGAAATGTCAAGTATGCTTATGTCATGCTAAGGGATGGGCACCTTAAGAACGCCTCGGTTCTGGACTACCGTAGCTGTCCACGGTTCTGGAACTACCGCAGCTGTTCCTATTCTTATGTCAAGTTTCATGAAACAAGATTATGTTTATGCTAAGAATGTTCTATGAATGATGAAGCATGTGAAGTATTTTATTTTTATGAATCGGCTTGTACTGGACTGAAGTAAGGGTCCAAGGGATGGGCACCTTAAGAACGCCCCGGTTCTGGACTACCGAAGCTGTCCACGGTTCTGGGACTACCGAAGCTGTCCAACAGGGATGAGCACCTTAAGAACGCCTCGGTTCTAGGACTACCGTAGCTGTCCTTACCCTAGTAGGTCGAGATTAGCTACCTCGTATTTACTTAGGGATGCGCGCATATGATGTATGTATGTGGTACAAGCCGGGGACCCCCATGATGTTATGATTATGTTTAAGTATTTATAACTATGATTTTCAAATTAAGAATCCTTATGATATATGCATTTGACTCATGCATTCATTCATGTTATGCATTATGCCATGAAAAGTATGTTTATGTTTATGTTCATGTTAAGAATGATACCATGATAAGTATGTTTATGTTTATGTTCATGTTAAGAATGATACCATGATAAGTATGTTTATGTTTATGTTCATGTTAAGAATGATACCATGATAAGTATGTTTATGCAAATGTTCATGTTAAGAATTATGTCATGATAAGTAAGTTTATGCTTATGGTGATTTCAAGAATTATGCCATGATAAGTATGTTTTAAGTTTATGCTTTATGTTCGAAATTATGCAATGTCAACCGTTTCATGTTTATGATTATGTGACGTATGGATTTTCATGAGTAGGAAATGGTCTTACTAAGCCTATGTGCTTATAGTCTTATTTTTCTTATACCGCAGATCAAGCAAGAGGTTACTAAGGGAAGCAACAGGAGGGGCAAGAGTATGTGTGTGTGGCAGTGACATGACAAGGATTCTTCTATTTACACCTATCGCATGTCTTGTGTTTATAATGCCTCCTTTGGTTTATGCTAAACTCATGATAGTTATGCCTAAGAAACAACTTACTATTATGATGCTTATGGATAAGTTATGGAAAGTTTATATCATGATGCTATGTATGTTGATAATATGCTAAGTTACAACGTCACCATGTTCATGAATGATAATCTAGGCATGTATATATGTTTCATGGATTAGTTGTATGGTTAAATGCATGTGTAGAAGAAAAAAAATTATTCCGCTGCATTAGGATGTTATATGTGTACAATGTATGTTAGCGTAACACTGCCTCCTCGCCACACCATAAGGTGTGGGAAAAAGGGCGGGCGTTACAGGACTGGTTAGATTAAGGAGAAAAGAATTAATTGAAAATTGAACAACATAGTATTGGGTGGAGGTAAGATGATAGTACGTTAAGGAAGCCCTTCTAATAAGGTCAAGTATATCCTACTTGGTCTGTTTAGTCTGGTGGAACTAGCTGAAGCTACCGATCCAAGACCCAAACTAGTTAGACCAAAAGTTTTTAAGAAGTAACTTAAAGATGAATTTTCAGTAAAAGGCTTTGTCAAGAAAAGGGTTGTTGCTCCAATAAGGCTACGACCAAAGAAGGCCTTGTGCCTCGCCAAGACCTGGAAGCCAATTTCTGAAAATCAAATTCACTTTACTATTTGTTAAATTTGAATCTAACACAAATTTCAATTAATCTTAGATTCAACAAATTTTTCAAAATTAATAAATTTAACTTTCAAAATTAATTCAATGTCTTCAATATTAACCATGCTTTTCAAAATTAAAATTTTTATTTTTGAAAACATGTCTCACAAACCCATGAGATTAACGTGATTGATAACACTATACTGGGTGAGATATCTAGGACCTAAAAGTATAATTCACTATCCTTTCAAATAAAACTTAAAATGCTGTCAAAAGCTATTCAAAATTATCTCTATTTTTCAATTCAGTTTATTGTACCCTACTTTTTCAACTCTATCTTTTTTTACGTTGAATATCACAATAAAATCATTTTAGATAAAATCTAGGGCTTGTTTGATTTAGTTATTGATTGGTTAACCATAGTTAGCTGAGTCAAACTTGGTCAACACAGTCAACCCTGATCAACGGTCAAACTGGTCAATGGTCAAATTTTGGTCAGCACGGGCGCCCGAGACCTTACGGGCGCTTGATACTTTATCTTCATTCAAGGCAGCCAAAGCTGCCAAAAGTGGCTGACACCTGACTAGGGCACCCGAGAGGCTCTTGGGCGCCTCTATCATCACGGGCGCCCGGGATCCCTTACGGGCACCCGTGAAAGCCTTTATAAGGCCATCACCACTCCCTCATTTGCCACACCAAACGAGTTTCTCCTCCATTTCTTCTCCTCCCAAGGCGCCCGAAAGCTCCTCTCGTGTCCTCTAACGCCCTACTTCGACAATGCCGCCCCGGTATTATTTTTATTATGCATTTATAATTAATTCTTTTATTATCTCGCTTATTAAATGCATAATTTCTCTTACTGATTTAGAAAATGACGCGTTACCCAACCTAACCCTGTGGCCGAGCCTAGCCTGGATCCAAGATTCCCTACCTTGGAATTATTTAACAAATTTGCCCAGACCACCTACAAACCTATTAAAACCAGCTTTCTAAATAGATAATTCTTCGCCCAGTCCTGCCCCTTAGCGATGGATGCAATCAATTTTTATCAACTAGACCATCTTGTTTTCTGCACACATCCAGTTAACACAACCCTGCTTGCTGAATTTTACAACAATATGGTCAAAGTAGATGACCTTTGCTACTCGACCATCGTACAAGGGATGCCACTCACTATCTCACCAACCTTATTCAATCGATTTTTAGGTCTACGACCCTCCCAGTCTACCTTTGTTGCTATCCTCCTACTGACCTGCCTTTCAGTGCCCCTTATTCCCACATTTCCTTGGACACACTTTACTCCTACTTCTTCGGAGACATCCGAGACCCGACGAGATAGAGGTTTCAGTCTGTCGATCTTCGCGTCCAGCATTATGCTCTCTATAGAGTCATAATTCGCTGTGTCCTTCCACTACCACTCGGGATGTCGCGACCATGTGACTCTTTCATACCTTCCTCCTCTATGCTATGATTCATCATCTGGATTTAAACATTGGCCTTCATATTTTTCACACGATCATCTATGCATCTAGCATTACTACCCATGCCCGAGTCTGAACCCCCTACTGCCACATCATCACCTCCCTACTTCACCACTAGGTCGTGACATCACCACTGGGGAGGTAACCCCAATGACCGAGTTTGACGAGATTGATAGACCGTTTGTCGTACGCTAGAGGGGGGTGAATATCGTTTCGCCGAATTCTTGTTCCTACACGGTTAGTTTGCACAGCGGAAATAATAGTAAAACAATAATAAAACCACTAACCAATGCTAACACGGCGATTTTAGTTGGTATCCACCCCGGTCAGGTGACTAATCCAACAATCCGTCGATGTATCAAACCCCGGATAACTTCCGGCTAGAACTCGTCGCTCCTTGTGGGTGGAGAAACCTCACCACAACACCAAGGACACTTCCTGAGTATACAAGACTACTAACTTGCCCTATCCAAGCAAGTTTCGTCAAGAAACTCAGCCACCACGAAGTCCTCTTTAAATAGGACTCGGGGCTGATTTCTCGCTACCAGTCGACTGCCCCCAGGGCAGTCGACTGGTGCCAGCCAAATTCGACCGTTGACACTCCCAACGTTCGAATTTGCCAGCTCACCAGCCACCTACCAGTCGACTGCCCCCAGGGTAGTCGACTGGTCCCTAGCTGAATCCCTTCCGGAGTACATTCACACAGCACTGGATCCTCACGACTCGACTGACTCCTCCTCCGCAGTCTCGACTGTTGCTTTCGCGCCCTCTTCATCTTCGGCTCCCGTCCCTCGGATGCACGCAAGCCTCCAGCTTACCTCCATGCCATCCTTCACGCATGCCTCGAAGTCCGTGCCCATCATCTCATCGTCCCTGCACTCTAAGGTCCCTCAGATGCGCACACAAGCCTCCAACTTGCCTCCATGCCATCCTTCACCGTACTGAGGCCGTCAAGTCAAGTCCATATGCGTACTTGTACAACCTGCACACTCAACATACCCATATCAAATACACAAGGGTAAACCTAACATAAACCCTTTGCCCAAACATCAAAACCCATGGTCACACCGGACCATCTTAGGGCCGATTGCTCCAACAATCTCTCCCTTTTTGATGTTTGGCAATCCGTTTAAGTTAGGAAAGCAAGATAGTAGTAAGTAGCAAAAACCATGTTAAATGAATGAATATGCAATGCATAACTGGATCCTATCCCAAGGCATCCCACACCTAACCCTCCAAGTTAGGAATTTTACACCTAGCCCTCCAGGCTAGGAATTTCACCACCTAACCCTCCAAGTTAGAATTTTTCCACACCTAACCCTCCAAGTTAGGAATTTTCCCACCTAGCCCTCCAAGCTAGGATTTTTCCACACAAACCGGGGTTTTTAAAGCTTCTCCCAAGCTCCCCCTACATTGGACTTACAAAGGCTTTTTAAGAACCTCTCCAAGGTTCCCCTTACGCCAAGAAGGGGGCAGCCATGCTCCCCCTCAAACTTAGCTCCCCCTAAACCTAGTGTTTCTTTCTAGCAAAGGTATTGGTTTCCCACTTAAACTCAATATTTCTCCCCCTTTGCCATACATCAAAAAGAACCCAATAATTACCCAATTATTGATTCTTTAAATTCCCAATGACCCTAAACACAGTGTACTAGACCCCCATACACTTGTTCCTTGTCATTTGGGCCCCAAACCAGCTGCTGATACCCAAATCAGCCTCTGGCAGTCGACTGCCCAAATGGGCAGTCGACTGATACTCTGATTTTAGTCTTTTCTGGCCATTTTCAGAAATGCGCCAGAAAGTCCACAAATCTCCAAAAATTTCTAAATTTCGTGGAGAACTTTGTGGTACCCATACCTACTTGGGAAAAATACATCTACCCATGTATCTATCACCATTCCTAAGTTTGACATAAAACTCAAAAATTTCAAAATGAAAATCAAGGCAACTAGGAGACAACCTCCCCCTTTACCCTTGCCTTCTCCCAATTTTCATTTTTCCCAAGCTAAGTTCTACCCAACTTAACCTCCTAAACACCATGTTGAGTTATCCCCAACCCAACATCCGAGTTCTTCCCCTTTTGGACACCATTAAGGCTTGCTCCCAAGCAACCTTTCTTCTAGTGCCAATTAGAACTCTACAAAACCTAAAATATTCTGAAGTTTGCAAACACACTTGCTTGGATATACCCTATCCTAGAAAAATATGATATCATGAAAATATCAAGTGTGTTTGACTTTTGGTACACATCTAAATTCCTTAAAAGATTTGGCATTTTGAAATCAAGTCATTATTCCTTGTGTTTGCCTCTTCTAACCCTTTCAAATTGACACAAGGAATTGTTCTCAACTCTAAGGTTCATCCATAATTCCAAGTGTTTCTGAAAAACCCTTCAAAAATCACTTATTAACACTCTGCCCAGACCACCAGTCGACTGCCCCCATGGGCTGTCGACTGCCAAACTTCACAGAAAGTTTTCGGGCTGATAGCAGTTGACTGCCCAAATGGGCAGTCGACTGCCACCTGAATTTCAGGTTTTTCAGCCAACTTTCCGAAATGTCCTAAAAATTCTACAAATCTCTAAAAATATGAAATTTTGTGGGGAGATTTGTGAAGCCAATATCTACTTGGGAAAAATATGTTTCCAAATAAATGTACTCCAAATCCCAAGATTGGCACGAAATCCTACTTCTTCTAAAAAGTATCAAATGAGCTCATCCTAAAAGTTCTAATTCTCACTTCTCTTCAGTGTTTCTTCTTATCCTTGATCACAATTCATTTCTACCACTAAAATACATGGTATTCCACCATTAAACCTCAATTTTGTGAATTATAGCTCCTTTTTCACCTTTTCTCCCTAAATTCTTCTTTTGATGTGCCAAAATCTAGGATTAAGACTTACCCAAGTCTTCCAACCCTTTTTGGCACATTTCACCTAATTTTCTAAGGGAGAAACTTTTGAGATCCATTTACCATGGACCCCAAAGGCTCCTAGAGCTCCCCCTTGAGCTCTTAGCCTTAGCCACCTCCCTAGGTGACTCGATCCACACTAACCCACACCGGTGTGCCACCGGTGACTCTTGGCCTTCAAAGTGAGCTTTCTTACCCTTGGACATCTTGTCCTTGGTTAAGTCACTCTTTCTACCTTTGGATTGCATCCCCTTAATCCTTGGACCTTCCCTCCTTACTAAGATTGTATGCTTTCCTAGCATACTTCTTTCCATTGCCTTTGGAGGTCTTAGATCGGTACCCCAATCCCGACCTATCATAGTTGGGTTTTATACTACCCAACACCATGTCTAAGCCCTTAGATCCAACAGTGAATCTTTCTAGGGCTTTTTCTAATGTATCAAGCCTTGCCCTCAAGGCTTGATTTTCCCTCTCTAGACCTTTAACCTTGTAGTCCATATGCCCACTTTGGACATTCCTAGAACTACCCATTTTCTTAGGCATTTGTTTCCCTCCCTTGGGGTTAATGCCTTTAGCCTTGGATACACAGGTCTTAGATTTACCATGATGCATGCTTTTCTTAGGATATGTATCTACCTTGTTATCCTTATTCCTATCATGATATTTAAAACCATGGTTATGCACAAAAAGATAATTTTCATGAAATCTAGCATGCATGGATGAATGATTTGCATTATTTCTAATATTCATGGATGGGTAATTGACATGATTCTTAGCATTCATGGAGGAACATAAATATGAATGGCAATTTAATCTAGGGTTAGGAATTACCTCCCTTACCCTTGTAGTCCCTTCTTGATGTGGGCTTCTTCTCTTCTTTCTTTCTTCTTTTTCCCATCTCCTTAGGTGCTCCATTTTCTTTAGCTCTTTCTTCCTTGGGCACTTGGTGTGGTAGTGCCCTAGCTCACCACACGTGAAGCATCGAATCCTCCTCTTCTTCTCTTGGGTTTCTCCAATCCTACACTTTATGTTAGAGTTTAAAGAACTTGAAATAAGTGTAGATTTTACCTCCTTTTTACCTTTCGGGCACTTGTCCTTGTAGTGCCCCTTTTCATTACACCCAAAGCATGTAATGTGGTCCTTTCTCTTGGCTTTGGTGGAGGTGGAGGTGGAGACTAGGTTGACTTCTTCTTCTTCAACCTCGGATGATGTGGAAGCTTCCTCTTGATCATATGTAGATGAGGGTCTCTCCTCCCCCTCAATTCTTGAAATTGATGCCTCTTCTTCTTCTCTTGAGGAGGTTGATGATCTTTCACTTAGCTCCTCCTCCTCACTTGAAGAAGTTGACACTTCTTCCATTTCACTTGATGATGTAGATGATTCTTTTTCTTTTTCCTCTTCTCCACTTGAACTTACTTCTTCGGGTTTTTGAATTTGTGTAGGATTTTTATGATATTCTTTTATCTTTTTCCAAAGGTCGTGCGCATTTTCGTATTTTCCTACACAACTCAAAATATTATTAGGCAAAATATTGCTTAAAACACTAATTACCTTTTCGTTTGCTCTAGAAAGATCTTGTTGTTCTTGACTCCAATATCTAGGCCTAAGCCTCTTCCCATGCTTATCCTTTGGAGTCTCATATGGCTCTTCAAGCGCAATCATTTGTTCCCACTCCATCGCGAACCACGTCTCCATCCGTGACATCCAATACCCGAAGTCTTCATGGTCGTAGGCCGGCGGAGTGTAGATGTTGTCCCCAAGTTTGTCTTCCATCGTTCTTCTCCTCTAGCGTGTACTCTCTCGGCGGTTAGTCCGATCAAGAGCAGTTCTTGCTCTGATACCAATTGATAGACCGTTTGTCGTACGCTAGAGGGGGGTGAATATCGTTTCGCTGAATTCTTGTTCCTACACGGTTAGTTTGCACAGCGGAAATAATAGTAAAACAATAATAAAACCACTAACCAATGCTAACACGGCGATTTTAGTTGGTATCCACCCCGGTCGGGTGACTAATCCAACAATCCGTCGGTGGATCAAACCCCGGATAACCTCCGGCTAGAACTCGTTGCTCCTTGTGGGTGGAGAAACCTCGCCACAATACCAAGGACACTTCCTGAGTATACAAGACTACTAACTTGCCCTATCCAAGCAAGTTTCGTCAAGAAACTCAGCCACCACGAAGTCCTCTTTAAATAGGACTCGGGGCTGATTTCTAGCTACCAGTCGACTGCCCCCAGGGCAGTCGACTGGTGCCAGCCAAATTCGACCGTTGACACTCCCAACGTTCGAATTTGCCAGCTCACCAGCCACCTACCAGTCGACTGCCCCCAGGGCAGTCGACTGGTCCCTAGTTGAATCCCTTCCCGAGTACATTCACACAGCACTCGACCCTCACGACTCGACTGACTCCTCCTCCGAAGCCTCGACTGTTGCTTTCGCGCCCTCTTCATCTTTGGCTCCCATCCCTCGGATGCACACAAGCCTCCATCTTGCCTCCATGCCATCCTTCACACATGCCTCGAAGTCCGCGCCCATCAGCTCATCGTCCCTACACTCCAAGGTCCCTCAGATGCGCACACAAGCCTCCAACTTGCCTCCATGCCATCCTTCACCGTACTGAGGCCGTCAAGTCAAGTCCATATGCGTACTTGTACAACCTGCACACTCAACATACACATATCAAATACACAAGGATAAACCTAACTTAAACCCTTTGCCCAATCATCAAAACCCATGGTCACACCGGACCATCTTAGGGCCGATTGCTCCAACAGAGATCGGGGCTAGGAACTTTTCCTTAGCGGGGATAGATGTCTCGACCACTGAGGTTCTTTCATGGAGACGCCAGAGGGCTCAACCCCAGATAGACTCAGACGAGGAGGTGGAGGTTGATGTAGTCGATCTCGCAGCCGAGATCAATAAGCACTTGCAGGAGCCTCCTCTGCCGACCATCGACCAGCGCCTGGCACTACTACAGACGGAGATGCACAGCCTCCGAGAGGAGATGGAGGCCCATCACATTGAGTTTACAGACACTCTTTAGGCCGAACACAACGTGAACCTGGGTTATCACACCGAATACATAGACAATCTTCGAGCCGAACGTGAGGCAAATGTGGCTCGACACAATGAAGTGATGTCCATGTTCCGGTCATGGCAGCACGGTCCATTCGACCCTCCTAGCCCCTCCTCATAGATCTGAGTGATTCCCCAGCTAGCTGACTGTACTTGTACTATTTGACTTGCCCTACCCTGTAGGGTTGACCTGTGTTTGACTTTACTGGTCCTTGTGTTGACAGGTTGACTTTTATTCAGCTGTCTTATCTACTGGTTATTTACTTATCTGATGGGTTATTTTTAACTGCTAAGTCATTTACTTCATAACTGAATCTTAGGGTTGTGCTTAGTAGAATAAGACTGATTAATATTGTTTTCTTAAAAACTTTTCCTGTTTCTCTTAATGTTTTTTTCTTAATTTTTTCGAAAATTAGAAAATTTATTATTTTATCAAGTTGTTGAAATTTAAAATGATTTTTCTGTTGGATCGAGAAGAACGATAGAGGGGGGGGGGTGAATATCGTAAAATGTTTTCGGATTCGTAAAGAGAATAAGCAGCGAAAAATAAAAAAACACACACGCGAACTCAAGCGATTTTACTTGGTTCGGAGTCGCGGTCGGCTCCTATTCCAACGCCCACGGTCGTTGACCATTTACTGCGGGCAATTCTATATGTGCGCAAATGTTTACAGAGAAATTTTTTAGTTATAGTACAGTAAACAGAAAATTAAGCTCTTTCGTTACCGACGCCCGGTGTGGATTGTACTTCGGAGCAGAGGGTCATCGTCGGCGCTTCAATCTTGAGATGGGAAGATTCTGGAGCAGAGCGCTTGAGTAGAAGAGCGTATTGGCATTGGAAAGTAGTGTCCAGAAGCCATAGGGGTCGAGCCCCTTATATAGTGCACCTGGGGGCGCCCTGGACGTTGGGGGCGCCCTCCACATGTCACACGATCTGACAAACTCTCGGTCAGCCTTTATCGCTCCAGGATCGGGCTCGAGGTTTGACGGGGACACCCGGGAAGCAGGGGGCACCCGGGTTGACTCAATCAGCTGGCTTCTCGGCTGGATAAACTCTATCCGCTTCGTTGGCTTGAGCCCAGGGCCATAGGGGTCGAGCCCCTTATATAGTGCACCTGGGGGCGCCCTGGACGTTGGGGGCGCCCTCCACGTGTCACACGATCTGACAAACTCTCGGTCAGCCTTTATCCCTCCAGGATCGGGCTCGAGGTTTGACGGGGACGCCCGGGAAGCAGGGGGCACCCGGGTTGACTCAATCAGCTGGCTTCTCGGCTGGATAAACTCTATCCGCTTCGTTGGCTTGAGCCCAGGGCGCCCAAGGTATCCGGGGCACCCAAGGCATCTGGGGCGCCCGAGAGCACGGGGGCGCCCGGGAGCTTGGGGGCGCCCCGCCCAGTGAGCTTCGGAAGCGTTACTTGCTCAGCTTGTCTTGCCTTCACCTTGGGGGCGCCCGGGACCTCTGGGGCGCCCTGCCCAGCTGCTGCCCCTCTCCTTTGGGGCGTTCTGAGCTGCAGAAACTCGTTCCTTTAGTCCTGCATCCAGGGTTAGTGCCACACAAAACAAAGCAAGAATGTTAGTGAGTTTTACAGCCGTAGCTGTCTTGGTTCTGACTATGGGTCTCCAAAATGGAGCCCTAGGTCGAGCCGATGCCTACTGTTCCCTCGACGGGGAACGCGTCCTCACCTACTCCTCTCAGGAGAGTTTACCTTTTGCCAACCGACTCCTCCGGTTGGACTTTTTCCCGATGCACCTGACCAGGTCTTCGTGCCCACCTTCCGAGCAGGTCTTCGGTGCCCAGCTCCTTGCCAGGACTTCGTGCCCACCTTCCGAGTAGGTCTTCGGTGCCCAGCTCCTTGCTAGGACTTCGTGACCACCTTCCAAGCAGGTCTTCGGTGCCCAGCTCCTTGCCAGGGCTTCGTGCCCAGTCCTTGACCAGGACTTCGTGCCTAGTGTACCTAGGGCTTCTTTTCCTGTATACTTAGTAAACATGTTAGATCAACATTGTATCTTAACTTTTGAATCCTTTGCCATTATCAAAATCCAGGTTCGACTTAGGTGCTACCTGCACCAACAATCTCTCACTTTTTGATTTATGGCAACCCGATTCAAAAAGATAAGTTAATCGAAACAGGTAAAACACTAGTTTAGTTTCCTCCCCCTGGAAGGAATCTCCCCCTAGGTTTTTCAAAGGTTCGTGGGGTTTGAAAATTTCTAAGTCTAAAGATGGAATTAAGTTTTCAATACTTAGAACATTTTTCAAACGACGTTTTAGAAAATATTTTCCAAAGAAGATTTTCGTTGGGTACTTTGAAAATTTATACTTAGAAAAATAATTTTTTTTTTAAGTTAGTAGGAAATTTTCTACACATCTTCTATGTTTTTTATTACTAAAGAAATTTTTGATTTTGGAATTTTTCATCTTTTTACTTAGAAGCCTTTTTTTTTATTTGAAATAAGTGCTTTAGAAAAAATTTTGAATATAGCTCAAGTTTGAGTACTTAGAAATGCTTTTTGAAAAACAGTTTAGGTCAAGTACTTAAAAACAATTTTGACATCAACTTAGGTCAAGTACTTTGGAAAAAAAATTTGAAAGTAACTTTGAGTACTTTTTGAAGAAAGGATAAAGAAATATTTAGACACAGTTTTGGAAAAAATTTTGAAAGTAACTTTATGTACTTTTTGAAGAAAGGATAAAGAAAAATTTTGAAATTTTTTTTAAGCCTTCTCTCCTTTCCAATCTCTCCCCCTTTTCCATATATAAAAAAAACAAAGCAATATATGAAAAAGAATTGCATAAGAATATAGCAAAACAACAATGTGTTGTACTGAACCAATTCAAGATATAAACTGAGCCAAATCAATTTGCTTTTTCTCTTTTAGGGTCCTGTCTAACCCAATTAGCTACTTACTAACTGTTATAAACAGTAGTTTTCGCTAGGGTTAGTCAAGTTAAGTGTTTTGTTCAAGTTAGATTGTCTAAGCTTGACACTTAACCTGATTACTGTTTAGTTTGTATTTAGTGCCCCAATTACTGTAGATGCACTGACTTAAAGCATCTTGAATTAAGACAAAGACCTAAGCATCTCAACCAATTCTAGGTTATCAATCAAAAGTACCCTAAGGTGCTTGTGAGATGCTGGCTTCTAAATCTATAGGTGCATGCAGTTCTAGGGTTAGGGCCTAGGCTAAATCCATTTGCGAAAAAAACTCTAGTTTTGAAGCGGGTAGTTTTGAATAAAACTAAATCGAAAAATTGATTTTAAATTGCCAATTTTTTTTTTTTGAAAAGTAAGTAAAGCAGTCTTAATATTATTTTAGAAACTGATTAAGTAAGGCAGTTTAAAAAACCAGAAGTAGAGCAAACCTATTCTACTAAGCATAATCCTAACTGTCTTCTTAGTGAGCTGAACTCAGACTCAAGTAGGGGTTTAGTGAATATGTCAACTAAGTTAGAGTTAGAGTCCACATGTTTAAGGACTATTTCACCCCTGGCTACAAGATCTCGTACAAAGTGGTGTTTTACTTCTATATGTTTAGTTCTGGAATGATGGATTGAGTTCTTAGTCAGATTGATTGAGCTTATATTATCAATGTAGACCTGAGTTTGAGTGTAATTAAGCTGGAAGTCTTTGAGAGTGTTCATCTGTTAGTGATATGAGAGAAGTGTCCTAAGGCAATCGCCTTATGATTGTAATCATTTATTTTAATAAATGAATATTCACTATTTGAGTATACATGATTATTTGATTAAGATCTTAAGCTCATTTACTGAATGTCCGCAATACAATTCACAGCATGAGAGAATTTGTGATGAATGCACAACTAGTGATTATCTCTACATGTGCAATTGTGAAGTATTGAAATTGTCCCTAGTCGATGAATTGATAAATACGGACATTATCAATTCTGTTGAGACTAGCATGGGTTATTCTCTAATCAGCTGATTCTCACTGGCTAGTGACATTGAGATGTCCGGAGATAAACATGAATGCTAGTTAAGGGAACTAGTTCATTGGAGTGACTGGCTGTAAAACTTCATATGGTAGTCTACATATAGATATGTCAGTGAAGTTCTTACTGCAGCTTAAGTGTGATGTTCCTTTGACTTGCGGTGTTCAAGTCATCTTGGTCATGGAGACTTATACTTTGACATCTTAAGCAAGCATCTCCANTAGGTTGATAAGCGTCATACCAGGCCCTAGGTGCTTGTTTTAGTCCATAAAGTGCTTTAGTGAGTTTGTAAACATGGTCAGGTCTTTCTAAGTCCTCAAAACCAGGGGGTTGTCCTACATAAACTTCTTCCTTAATGAACCCATTTAGAAAAGCTGACTTTACATCCATTTGGTACAGTTTAAATCCTTTATGGGATGCAAATGCTAATAACATCCTAATGGACTCAAGTCTAGCTACTGGGGCATAGGTTTCGTCATAATCTAACCCTTCTACTTGACTGAATCCTTTCGCTACTAAGCGGGCTTTATTTCTGACTATTTCTCCTTGATCATTTAGCTTATTCCTAAAAACCCACTTAGTGTCAATGATGGATTTGCCCTCCGATTTAGGTACTAGTTCCCAGACTTGGTTCCTCTCAAATTGGGCTAACTCTTCTTGCATAGCTATGATCCAATCAGGATCAGGTAAGGCTTCCTCTATAGTCTTAGGTTCAATTTTTGAAATCATTGCTATCTGACTAAGGTTCCTATAGGAAGACCTAGTTCTGACTCCTAAAGTTGGATCACCCACAATTTGATTAGTTAAGTGATTGAGTCTGGGTTTCTTGGTTTTTCTGGAAGTTGGTTCAGCCTCAGGTCCGGTTGGTCGATTTGGTTCAATATTTGATTCAACTACTTGGGTTGGTTCAATTATTGGTTCAATTGGCTCAGTAGTTGGTTTAATAGTTAGTTCATCTAATGGTTCAATTAAAGGTTCAACAGTTTGTTCATCTTCTTGATAAGTATTTGATGAAGTTAGATTTGGATTATCAGGTTTTGAGTTGATTTCTTCATCAAATATTAGATTTGTTGTTTCTTCAATTTTCTTAGTTTGTTTGTTGTAAACCCTATAGGCTCTGCTTGTTGTTGAATATCCTAGGAAAATGCCTGGGGTTGACTTAGATTAGAATTTACCTAGATAGTCCTTGGTGTTTAGGATATGGACTTTGCACCCAAAGACCCTTAGGTAGTGTAGGTTTGGAAGTCTATGGTAGTATAATTCATAGGGTGTTTAATTGTGTCGTTTGTTGATTAGGACCCTATTTTGGATGTAGCAACCCGTACTAATTGCTTCTGCCCAATATTGGTTAGCTAGGTTGAATTCGTTGAGCATAGCCCTAGCGGCTTCCTGTAGGGTTTTATTTTTTCTTTCGACTATCCTATTTTGCTGGGAGGGTCTAGGGCATGAAAATTCGTGTCCATACCCATTTACCTTACATAATTCCTCAAACCGTTGATTTTCAAACTCGCCCCCGTGGTCACTCCTAAGTCTTTTAATTTTGGTATCGTTTTGATTTTCAATTGACTTACAAAAATCATTGAATAGTTTTAGGGTTTCCTCTTTGATCTTTAGAAACCTAACCCAGGTAAACCTAGAGTAATCATCAACTATTACTAAGCAGTACCGGTTTCTGCTTAGTGACTTGGCTCCATGTGAATCAAATAGGTCAAGGTGCAGGAGCTCAAGTGTGGTTTGAGTTAGATCAGACTGAATTAGTTTGTGATTAGACCTGGTTTGTTTACCTTGATTACATGATTTACGTATTATGTTTTCATGATTCTTAATTTTAGGGATACCTTTAATTAGGCCAAGTTGGGTGATTTTTGAAATTATTCTCAGATTAGTGTGACCTAATCTCCTATGCCAGAGGTTTGATTGTTCTAACTAAGTTAACATGCATTTAGGTACTAGAAGTAGGTTTATAGTGTAAACATTATTTTTCCTAGTGCCCTTAAGCATGATTTCTGAGTCATGCAGGTTTCTAATCAGGCAGTTAGAGTTGGTAAAGGTAACTACATAACCAGTATCACACAATTGACTTATGCTAAGCAAGTTAAATTTAAAATCTTCAACCAAGAGAACTTTCTTAATAACAAAGTCAGATTTAAGTTCAATGTTACCTGACCCAATCACCTTGAGTGTAGCATTGTTGCCGAATGCTACTGGGCCTAGGTTTTTGAACTTGAGTTTGGTGAATTTCAATTTATCCCCAATCATGTGTCTGGAGCACCCGCTATCCAACATCCATTGGTCCAAATCTTTATGTTCCTACACATAAAGAGTTTTGTTGATTTGGAACCAATTAGAATCAGGAATAGCCTAAATTGATTTTCACAACCTAATCTGTCTCACCCAATCTAAAGTTGTCAATCACGTTAGCCTTAAGGGTTTTTGTGAGACAGGTTTTTAATAGATATATATATATATTTTTAAAAAATCATAATTTATTTTGTAAAAGTTAGGTTAATTTTAAAAACAATTGTTTTGAATTCATTTAAAAAAATGTTTGAAACTACAATTAACTAAAGATTTGTGTTAGATTCGAATTTGACAATGAATAATTTGAATCTGAATTTCAAAGATTGGCTTCCAGGTCTTGGCGAGACACTAGGCCTTCTTTGGCCGTAGCCATATTGGATCATCAACCCTTTCCTTGACAAAGCCTTTTAATGAAATTTCATTTTCAAAATTATTTTTTGAGAAATTCTAGTCTAACTAGTTTGGGTCTTGGATCGTAGCTTCGGCTAGTTTCACCAGTCTAAAGAGACCAAGTAGAGTGTACTTGACCTTATTAGAATTGGATTCTCTAACGTACTATCATCTCACCGCCACCCAATACTATGTTGTTCAAATTTCAGTTAAGTTGGTTCAGTCCTTAAACTAACCAGCTGTAGCGACCCGCCTTCTCCTACCTTAGACGGATCGTTACTTTTGTCTACTTCTCGACTCTAATGCACGACTAAAAATGCGGAAATCTTTTTTTTTCTTTTTAATCTATCTAAGAATGATATTCTAACTTAAATAGTCATGCATGATACCATGTCACACTTTCTTTCTCAAAAACTCGTAAAAAAAATACTTATTGGAACTTGCCTCGCCCAACTCAGCTTACGGGTATCAGTCGACTGATACTGTACCAGTCGACTGATAAGTCTGAAACCTGTTTTCCAGATTCGAAGCCTTGTTTCAAAACTCCACCAAACCTATACTTTCGAGCCATATGAAATCATGACACCATTTCTATACTCTATACCAATTTTCTAAACAATTTAGCCAATCAAAACGAATCCATAAACTTGAAATTAGGACTTTTGCGGAATTTAGCAAGTTATGAAAAGTCTACATAGACTTTAAGCTAGAGTTTGTACCAAACTTAACTTCTAACCATTGAAACTCATCACACAAAATTCTGAAACATCCCTAAGGCATTATCAAATGAGAAAGCAACTTTTCTAAACATACTTAAGCAATAAAAACTTGATTCAAAGGGAAATTAATACTATCTTGGCACATGCATCTATTTCTCTAACAAAGTATCAATATTTCAAACTACTCACACTTCTACTCATCCAATGCAATCATAAGGATATGTATGCTAAATGAAATGACATGGAATCTTTACTCTAAGAAATTGAGCATGTAAAACTATCCAAAGCTTAAATGTTCGCTAAACTCCATAAAGCAAGAACTTGAAATTTGAATAAACTAAAACATTGTAATTCAAATAACTAAATTGTCTCGTCTCAAGGATCTCTCCAAAATCAGCCACCACACACACTTTACTCAGCACCGCCTCGTCGCCTTCCTTCAGAATTGCTTGCCTTTACCTTTATCTGCAGTAAGAGGAAATGCAACTAGTAAGCAAAAAGCTTAGTAAGTACTATCTAGCTCACAAAGTCTCGAAATGTGCAAACATGCTTCTTGAACAATATGAAAATCATATGAGATACTTATATGCTTGAAAGAAAACTAAGAACATGTATAACTCAAAACATGCATACTCAAGCATTAATAAATCTCAATTTACTTTTCTTGGCTCAACTTGAAACTTTAGCTATTCTTTAACTTTTTGAAAACTCTTTAAACTTTAGAAACTTTGCTAAAGCATATACTTGAAAATAATAATCACTTGGATCCACTGAAGACGTAAGTACCATCTCATGCGCGTTCCCTAAAAGGTTGGGGTAGCGAGCCACCAATCCTAATAGAGCAGACCTTGGTCTACCAGGGCCAAGACCTTGGAATTGGACACCTGGATTTCTTTAACGACGCCCTTGGACGCCGGGTACTGGCCTTAGAAAATAAAATAGCTTTTCTTTCTTTTCTTTCTTATCTGTAAATGCCTTGGCATTTTCTCGAGCACCTTGTGTGCTAAAATCCCTAAGTCTTGACTTTTGGGGATTTCTTAAGGCCTTGGCCTTTTCTTTTCTTATCTTTATCTTCTCTTTTCTTTTCTCATAACTTTCTTAGCCCCTAATCTCACATAGGGTGCTTTATCAAACTTATACAAGCATATAATGAACTAAGATCACATGCAAAAACTTAAACAAAAAGGAAATATCTCTTTTAAAATCTTTTAAGGGAAATTCTTGCGGAAAAACCGCCTCTTACTGCAGGTGAGCAGTACTTACATTGATATCTTGGACTTACAACCAAAATTGGCGTTGGGTGTTCCGGAGAAACTCGGAGTCTCGGAGATTTCTTCGCGCCTACGCGTTCTCCTCGTCGAGACGAACGCAACGCTTCGCTCTCCTTGATCCCTCCTTGGCCGGCGCCCCTTGGAAGAGGAGAGAAAGGGTGGTTGGGTGGGGCGTGCGCACAAGAGAGGGGAGAATTCTCGTGCGTCTCGCGCGGCTAGGGTGAGGAAGAGAGAAAACCAAAATCTAATTTCCTCTCTTTAATCATCTATTTATACTATTTTTATGAAAAACGTAACTACTCTATAAATATATTTCTCTCCGGCTTTTTATGTGCTTGATACCCTAGCCCAGCTGGTTCCGCGCGCGCCCCTAAGGTTTAGCTTCTCCTCTGGTCGCGAGTTCGAACCCCTGCGGCTGCTCTTTGAAGTTTTCTTTTATTTTTGATCCGAAAAACTCTATTTCTTTTGCTAAAAATACTAAACGGACTCAGAAAAATCCGTAAAAATATCCTAAAAATTTCTAAAAATCTAAAGAATATTTCTAAAGTATTTTTAACTGATTTCAAGGATTTTAAGGACTTGAGATGGAAATTTTGGGGCGTTACAATCCCCCATACCTTATGAAAAGTTCGTCCTCGAACTTAAAATAATTCTGGATATCTTTCTCTCATGCTGTCCTCACGTTCCCAAGTAGCCTCCTCATGCTTTTGATTCTGCCAGATGACCTTCACTAGTGGCACTTCTTTGTTTCTTAATCTTTTAACTGCTTTGTCCACTATCTGTGTCGGTCTGCTCTCATAGCTAAGATCTTCTTGGATCTGTACTGACTGAGGCTGAATCACTTGGCTAGGGTCGTGAATACACTTCTTTAGCATAGAGACATGAAAGGTACTGTGGATAGCTGACATATCCTCTGGTAAGTCCAGCTCATAGGCTACCTTCCCAACTCTCTTTATAACCTTGTAGGGTCCTATATAGCAAGGACTTAGGTTGCCCTTTTTGCCAAATCTCATCACTCCCTTCATAGGAGCGACCTTGAGGAATACTAAATCTCCGACTTGGAATTCCAGTGGCCTACGGCGTGTGTCAGCATAACTTTTCTGTCTACTCTGGGCAGTCTCAATCCTCTGGCGGATCGTCTGGATAGCCTGAGTGGTCTCATCTATAAGCTCAGTCTGGCTGCCTAGTCCTGACTCCATCTCTTTCTTCTCACCAGCTTCTTGCCAACATATGGGTGATCTGCTTTTCCTGCCATACAATGCCTCATAAGGTGCCATCCTGATGGTGGCCTGATAGCTATTGTTGTAGGCAAACTCAGCTAAGCACAGAAATTTGCACCAACTACCTTTAAAGTCCAATGCACAAGCCCTGAGCATGTCTTCTAAAATCTGATTTACTCTCTCTGTTTGTCCATCTGTCTGGGGATGGAAAGCTGTGCTGAACCGAAGTCGGGTGCCTAGGGCATCCTGAACACACCTCCAAAAATGGGAGGTGAACCGCCCATCTCTGTCAGACACGATCGACCTCGGAACTCCGTGAAGCCTGATCACTTCTTTCACGTACAGCTGTGCTAATTGCTCTACCGAATGCGATAACTTGATGGCTAGGAAGTGGGCAGACTTGGTCAATCTGTCCACTATCACCCATATTGCATCGTGTCCATGGGTGGTCCTTGGGAGACCTGTGATAAAATCCATGGATATCTCTTCCCACTTCCACTCTGGAATGGGAAGAGGCTGCAGAACCCCTCCTGGTCTCTGGTGTTCTGCTTTGACTCTCTGGCAGGTCAAGCAGGTACTGATATATCTGGCCACGTCTCACTTGAGTCCAGACCACCAGAACCTTTGTCTTAAATCTTGGTACATCTTGGTAGAACCAGGATGCATAGAGTACGGGGTACTGTGGGCTTCTTCTAAAATATTCTTTCTTAGTTCCTCATAATTGGGGACGCAAAGGCGGTCTCCAAGATAGAGGATGCCACTATCTGATACTCGAAACTCTGAATTTTCTGCCTCTTGGATCCCCTGCTTGATCTTCTGGATTTCTGGGTCTTGACTTTGCTTTCTTTGTATATCCACAAGCAGGGTTGACTCTAAAGTCAATGCAGAAAGTTGCCCAATTATTACCTCGACTCCAAAATCCTTTATTTCTTTCTGAAGTGGTAGAGACAGTGATGATAGGGACATCAGTGCTGCACAGGATTTTCTGCTCAGTGCATCTGCCACTCTATTAGCTTTACCTGGGTGGTAGAGGATTTCACAGTCATAATCTTTGACCAACTCTAGCCACCTGCGTTGCCTCATATTCAGATCCTTCTGAGTGAAGAAGTACTTCAAACTCTGATGGTCTGTGAAGATCCTGCACTGCACTCCATACAGGTAGTGTCTCCAGAGCTTCAGTGCAAAAACCACCGCTGCTAGCTCAAGGTCGTGGGTAGGGTAATTCTTCTCATAGTCCTTGAGCTGTCTGGAGGCATATGCTATTACCTTTCCTTCTTGCATGAGGACAGCTCCAAGGCCCATCTTGGAGGCATCACTGTAGATGTCAAAGGCCTTGTCACTTTCTGGAACAGTCAGGATGGGAGCACTAGTCAATCTTTTCTTCAGTTCTAGGAAACTGTGCTCGCATTTATCTGTCCACTCAAACTTCTGGTTCTTTCTGGTCAGGGCTGTGAGTGGAGAGGCTATTCTGGAAAAGTCCTCCACAAATTTTCTGTAATATCCTGCCAGGCCTAAGAAGCTTCTGATTTCACTGGCATTCTTGGGTCTACACCAGTTGCTGACTGCTTCTATCTTGGCTGGATCAACTTGAATGCCTTCTTTGGATACAATGTGACCTAGGAAGGTCACCTGATCTAGCCAAAACTCACACTTTGAGAATTTTGCATAAAGCTTCTCCTGCTGAAGGATCTGCAGCACTATCCTCAAGTGTGTAGCATGGTCCTCTGGAGTCTGTGAGTATATGAGAATATCATCAATAAATACAATGACGAATTTATCGAGATATTCCCTGAAGATGTGGTTCATCAGCTCCATGAAGACTGCTGGAGCATTGGTTACTCCAAAAGGCATCACTACAAATTCGTAGTGGCCGTATCTTGTCCTGAAGGCCGTTCTGGGGATGTCACTTTCTTTAACCTTTAGCTGATGATACCCAGAACGCAGATCTATCTTCGAGAATACTGTAGCCCCTTTGAGTTGATCAAATAAATCATCTATTCTGGGAAGGAGGTACTTGTTCTTGATGGTTACTTTGTTCAGAGCTCTGTAGTCTATGCACAGGCGCATAGACCCATCCTTCTTCTTGACAAATAGTACAGGAGCTCCCCAAGGTGAATGACTAGGGCAGATGAAACCCTTGTCAAGCAGCTCTTGCAATTGTTCTTGTAATTCTTTCAGTTCTGCTGGTGCCATGCGATAAGGTGCCTTCGAATTTGGGTTGGTTCCTGGGGCCAACTCAATTTCAAACTCAATTTCCCGATTGGGAAGGAGTCCTGGTAACTCTTCAGGAAACACCTCAGGATAGTCACAGACTACCCTCACTTCTTCTCTCTTCAATCCTTCTCCTTGACTTGCATCCACTATATGAGCTAGAAAACCAGAGTACCCCTTCTCTAACATTCTCTGAGCTTGTAAGGTAGATAGGAACCTATTTATCTTTCTCCTTGGGTCTCCAATAAACTCAAATGAAGGTTCTGCTTCTGGTGTGAACTTGACTTTTCTCTTGCGGCAGTCTATAGAAGCATTATACTTGCTCAAGAAGTCCATTCCTAAAATGACATCGTAATCCTTCATCTCAAGGACTACCAAGTCACTGTAGAGCTCTCGGTTGGAAATCTAGATTGATACTGCCCTTAGCCTCTCAGTAGAGGCCATTACTTCCCCTGACGGTAAGGTTGTTAAGAACTTCATCGTTCAACCTTTCTGGTGGCCTTTATACTGTTTAAGTAGTGCTCAGTGATCAAAGCACTACTTATTAGTTCTTCGGAGGTTTGCAGCCTCTTAACACCGCTAGCCCCCTTTAACGCTATCTCAGGCCTTAACATCTTGAGCATTAGCCTAACTATCTCTTTTCTGTGCTAACTAGCTCTGGGCACAGATGAGCTAACCGCTTAAACATCTTCACTGCTTCATCCACGGATAGTTCTCCTTGTCTGAACTCCGTGAATTCATCATAATGCTTGTTGGTTACTTGCATGTGAAAGTATTCTTCGAAGAACTCAGTCTCGAAGTCGGCCCATGTCATCTGGCTGACATTTCTCTTGGCCTTGACTCTCTTCCACTATATTCTAGCATCTCCCGTAAGGCAGAAAGATGCACACTTTATCTTCTCTACCTCATGCCAGTCCAGTAGCCCTACTATTCTTTCCAACGTTTTGAACCATGCTTAAGCATCCCATGGTTTGCTTGTGCCTGGGAAGTTCCCTGGCTTCAGTTTCTTCTACTGAATGAGGTACGCTTCTTGCCTTATCCCCCTTGCGGACTACGATGTAATCGATGGGTCTTCGATCACAACTGGTGCCACTACATTCGCCACCGGCGAGGTAATAATAACGACCTGCTGGTTAGCCATCCTAGTGGCAATAACTTGCTGTTGTTCTGCTAACTGTCTCTGTACTGAGCCACCACGTCTAAGAGATTTGGTGGGGTACTGACTCTGTTGCCTCTTGCCCTCTAGGAGCTTGCTCCTCGTTTTGGGCCTTTCTAGGACGTCCTCAAATGTATAACTTAACACTTAATGGTAATGTTCCCAAACTTGCTTTAGGATATAACAAGACCTTGGTCTTGATTCTTATCTCATTTCTTAGTCCTAGAACTCGTTCTAGGGCTTAGTAAGACCTTGGTCTTACTCAAAACTTTTATCAAGCACCTTGCGTGCCATAATCCCAAAACTTACTTTTGGGCAAATCAAGTAAGTACTTAAGCATTTCTCTAATATCCATTCTAGGATTAAACATGATTCCGTGATACTAAGGTATTAAACATGCTTCCTTGTTCTATGCACATATGAGTAAGTACTTAAGCATTTCTCTATACTGCAGTTAAATAAAGGAGCAATAGAAAAACTAAAACTTAAAACTTTCTTACTTGAAGACGGCAAGGTTGATGCTGATGTGTGTGTGATGCTGGAGAATGGGAACTGCTCTGATACCACCTGTAGCGACCCGCCTTCTCCTACCTTAGACGGATCGTTACTTTTGTCTACTTCTCGACTCTAATGCACGACTAAAAATGCGGAAATCTTTTTTTTTCTTTTTAATCTATCTAAGAATGATATTCTAACTTAAATAGTCATGCATGATACCATGTCACACTTTCTTTCTCAAAAACTCGTAAAAAAAATACTTATTGGAACTTGCCTCGCCCAACTCAGCTTACGGGTATCAGTCGACTGATACTGTACCAGTCGACTGATAAGTCTGAAACCTGTTTTCCAGATTCGAAGCCTTGTTTCAAAACTCCACCAAACCTATACTTTCGAGCCATATGAAATCATGACACCATTTCTATACTCTATACCAGTTTTCTAAACAATTTAGCCAATCAAAACGAATCCATAAACTTGAAATTAGGACTTTTGCGGAATTTAGCAAGTTATGAAAATCTACATAGACTTTAAGCTAGAGTTTGTACCAAACTTAACTTCTAACCATTGAAACTCATCACACAAAATTCTGAAACATCCCTAAGGCATTATCAAATGAGAAAGCAACTTTTCTAAACATACTTAAGCAATAAAAACTTGATTCAAAGGGAAATTAATACTATCTTGGCACATGCATCTATTTCTCTAACAAAGTATCAATATTTCAAACTACTCACACTTCTACTCATCCAATGCAATCATAAGGATATGTATGCTAAATGAAATGACATGGAATCTTTACTCTAAGAAATTGAGCATGTAAAACTATCCAAAGCTTAAATGTTCGCTAAACTCCATAAAGCAAGAACTTGAAATTTGAATAAACTAAAACATTGTAATTCAAATAACTAAATTGTCTCGTCTCAAGGATCTCTCCAAAATCAGCCACCACACACACTTTACTCAGCACCGCCTCGTCGCCTTCCTTCAGAATTGCTTGCCTTTACCTTTATCTGCAGTAAGAGGAAATGCAACTAGTAAGCAAAAAGCTTAGTAAGTACTATCTAGCTCACAAAATCTCGAAATGTGCAAACATGCTTCTTGAACAATATGAAAATCATATGAGATACTTATATGCTTGAAAGAAAACTAAGAACATGTATAACTCAAAACATGCATACTCAAGCATTAATAAATCTCAATTTACTTTTCTTGGCTCAACTTGAAACTTTAGCTATTCTTTAACTTTTTGAAAACTCTTTAAACTTTAGAAACTTTGCTAAAGCATATACTTGAAAATAATAATCACTTGGATCCACTGAAGACGTAAGTACCATCTCATGCGCGTTCCCTAAAAGGTTGGGGTAGCGAGCCACCAATCCTAATAGAGCAGACCTTGGTCTACCAGGGCCAAGACCTTGGAATTGGACACCTGGATTTCTTTAACGACGCCCTTGGACGCCGGGTACTGGCCTTAGAAAATAAAATAGCTTTTCTTTCTTTTCTTTCTTATCTGTAAATGCCTTGGCATTTTCTCGAGCACCTTGCGTGCTAAAATCCCTAAGTCTTGACTTTTGGGGATTTCTTAAGGCCTTGGCCTTTTCTTTTCTTATCTTTATCTTCTCTTTTCTTTTCTCATAACTTTCTTAGCCCCTAATCTCACATAGGGTGCTTTATCAAACTTATACAAGCATATAATGAACTAAGATCACATGCAAAAACTTAAACAAAAAGGAAATATCTCTTTTAAAACTTTTAAGGGAAATTCTTGCGGAAAAACCGCCTCTTACTGCAGGTGAGCAGTACTTACATTGATATCTTGGACTTACAACCAAAATTGGCGTTGGGTGTTCCGGAGAAACTCGGAGTCTCGGAGATTTCTTCGCGCCTACGCGTTCTCCTCGTCGAGACGAACGCAACGCTTCGCTCTCCTTGATCCCTCCTTGGCCGGCGCCCCTTGGAAGAGGAGAGAAAGGGTGGTTGGGTGGGGCGTGCGCACAAGAGAGGGGAGAATTCTCGTGCGTCTCGCGCGGCTAGGGTGAGGAAGAGAGAAAACCAAAATCTAATTTCCTCTCTTTAATCATCTATTTATACTATTTTTATGAAAAACGTAACTACTCTATAAATATATTTCTCTCCGGCATTTTATGTGCTTGATACCCTAGCCCAGCTGGTTCCGCGCGCGCCCCTAAGGTTTAGCTTCTCCTCTGGTCGCGAGTTCGAACCCCTGCGGCTGCTCTTTGAAGTTTTCTTTTATTTTTGATCCGAAAAACTCTATTTCTTTTGCTAAAAATACTAAACGGACTCAGAAAAATCCGTAAAAATATCCTAAAAATTTTTAAAAATCTAAAGAATATTTCTAAAGTATTTTTAACTGATTTCAAGGATTTTAAGGACTTGAGATGGAAATTTTGGGGCGTTACACCAGCCCTAAGTCTAAGCATGATAAATTACAGAAATTAAATAAACATCAGTCATGCAATTTAAAATAAACAAGAATAGAAATTTATCTAACTATGAATATCGTTTTTAATTTGGCTCCCCCTGGACTAAAGCCACGATAATGGTTTGGCAAGATGTGAATCTTGTCCTTGGGGATCCAATATTGATTTGACCCAGTTTGATTATTCAGACATAGTTTGGGTACCCATGCCTGAATTTTAGGTCTAGTCTGATTCAGTACAGCATAGTATGATCTTTGTCTAGACTTGGTTCTATAGCCTAACCCGGATCGATTTAGAACCGACTTCTATTTTCCAAGAATCATGTCTAGACCCTTGGAACCAGAAGTGAACCGTTCTAATGCTGTTCTAAGGTCCTTGACTTGAGTTTTCAAGGAGGAGTTCTCTTTCTCAAGTTTTTCAACTTGAGTAGAGGTTCCTTCTTGAACCTTCTCAGTTAAGGATCCAGAGTCAGCTCCCTCTTTCAGGAGTTTTACTTCCTGTCGGAGGGATTCGACTCGGATTTTGGCTTTCGCCAAGTCTCGAGAAAGATATGTAATTAATTCGTTTAATTGACTTCTAGTAAAACCACTTACAGTGATTCCGTCATCCTCTAAAAACGTGAGTTTGCCGTCGTCCGGCTCCGATTCTGACTCGGTCTCGAATTCTTCTGAGGCGGTTAGTGCAAGCAGGTTCGACTGTGGGGTCTCTTCTTCTTCTTCGGAGGAAGACTCGTCCCACATTGCTTGAAGAGCCTTCTTTCTTCTTGCTTTCTTGGCTTCCTTTAGGTTAGGGCATTCCGATTTGAAATGACCCTTTTTGTTGCATTCGAAATAAGTCACACTTGACTTGTTCTTCGTTGGTTCAGCTGGTTCGTCCTTCTTTCGGCTGGCTTTTCTTCTGTTGGATTGATTCTTCAATTCCTTATAATAGTTCCGTGCAAGCCGGCCCAGCTTGGGTCGATCTCCTTCGCTAACTTCTGAGTCTGAATCTGAATCAGACTCGGGCTCAGGTTGAGGCTTCTTCTTGGTTGTCTTTCCAGTTTTACCTGCAATAAAGTAATGCCTTTCTCGGCCAGTGTGCAGTTAGTCTGCTCATGTAATTCAAGTTCGGAAAGTAGTTCATCTAATTTAATTTTAGACAAATCCCTTGAAACTTTGTACGCATCTACCATAGATGCTCACAAGGTGTTTCTTGGGAAGGAATTAAGGGTATACCTGATCAGATCACGGTTTTCTACCTTGTGACTGATGGTGTGTAGACCGTTCATCATCTCCTGAATTCTGGCATGGAGCTGAGCTGCAAATTCGTTGTCGTTCATCTTGATAGTATACAGCTTGTTCAGAAGTAGGTCCCTCTTGCTGATTCGGGTGTCGGAGGTTCCTTCGTGTAATTCAATCAGCTTACCCCAGAGTTCTTTTGCGCTATTGAATGGACCCACCCGGTTCAGTTCCTCTTTAGTTAGGCCACATTGGAGCGTTTGGGTCGCTTTGGCATCAGCTTCAATTTTCTTTTTGAGTGAAGCGTCCCAATCAGTGTAAGATTGTTGTTCTCCGTCAGCATTCTTTGGTATTTCCAGTCCAGACAGGATTATTATCCACATGTCCACCTGAGTTTTCAGGTGGACCTCCATCCTACTCTTCCATTAGGAGAAGTCTGTTGGATCGAGATATACGATAGAGGGGGGTGAATATCGTGAAAAATTTTCGGAAGTGAATTAGAGTAAGTATGCAGCGGAATAAGAACAATCGCAAACACAGGGATTTTACTTGGTTCGGAGCCTAGGTCGACTCCTACTCCAAGGCCCACGGTCGTTGACCGTTTAATGAGGGCAATTCTATAATCGCGCAAAGATTCTTACAAAAGTTTACAATTGTAGTACAGTAATAGTATAACAGAAATGAAAAATCAGTTCTTCGTTACCGACGTCCGATATCAGATGTTTCTCGGAGCAGAGGGACGTCGTCGGCGCTTTCGTGTCGAGTTGGAAGGTTTCTTGGGGTGAAGCGCAGGAGCAGAAGAACGTAACAGCGTTGGAAGAAGTTGTGTTCAGGCTTGAGGGGTCGAGGGCCTTTTATAGGTTTATGAGGGCGCCTGGGAGCACGGGGGCGCCCTCCACATGGCCTGTGATCCCCCCTTCTCGCGGTCAGCGAGTTATCCCTTCAAATTCGGGATAATGCCTTGACGGGGCCGCCCGAGAAGCCTAGGGTGCCCTGGCTGACCTGTTCTGCGGAAGTCTCGGCTGGATAATGTTATCCTCTTCGTTGGCTTCAAGTGCGGGGCGCCCTGGTGGCTGGGGGCGCCCTGGTGGCTGGGGGCGCCCTGGGCGTTTGGTGCGCACTGGGTGCTGGGGCCGCCCTGGCTGCTCAGGGCACCCCGGCCAGTATTCAGCCGAAGCTCCTTTTTGCTTCATTTGTTTCATGTTCACCTTGGGGGCACCCTGGACACTCAGGGCGCCCTACTCAGCTGCTGCCTCACTCCTTTGAGGCTCTCTGAGCTGCAGACACTCGTTCCTTTGGTCCTGCATCCAGGGTTAGTCCGAAAACAACATAAAGCAGTAAGTTGTTAGTTTTATACAACCTTAGCTGTCTTGGTTCTAACTTTGGGTCTCCAAAATGGAGCCCTAGGTCGAACCGACGCCTACTGTTCCCTCGACGGGGAACGCGCACTCACCTACTCCTCTCGGGAGAATTTACCTGATGCCAACCGGCTCCTCCGGTTGGACTTTTGCCTAGCAGTCCTTCGCCAGGTCTTGGATACCAAGCTGTCCTTCGCCCGGTGCCTAGCTGTCCTTCGCTAGGGCTTTGTATCCTGGCATTCCTTCGCCAGGTGCCTAGCAGCCCTTCGCTAGGACTTTGTTTCCTGGCAGCCCTTCGCCAGGTGCCTAGCAGCCCTTCGCTAGGACTTTGTTTCCTGGCAGCCCTTCGCCAGGTGCCTAGCTGCCCTTCGCTAGGACTTTTCCTGCACACTTGAGTAACATTGTTAGATCACCAATAAACTTAACTTTGAATCCTTTGCCAATATCAAAACAAGGTTCGATATGGTGCTTCCTGCACCAACAATCTCCCCTTTTTGATTTATGGCAACACAATTCAAAGTTAAGTTAAAAACTTATAACAGTTAAGAACAAAAAGTAAACAATGAAGTATAACTGTTTATGAATAGAATTAATGTAGAGTTGAAAAAAATCTTTATTTCTCATACTCCCCCTAAAACCCTTGTGTTATCAGGCACTTAAAACACTTAACTTTGACCTTTCCTCCCCCTTTGACATATATCAAAAATATACATGAGCGAACAAGGTTTTTAATAGGGAGTTTTGAGTTTTTGTAAAAATTTCTAAGTTTTTTGACAAAGTGTTTTTCAAAAAATAAAAGCCTTTGCACCAAAAAGCTTTTTACACTTAGACAATTTTCCATTTTGAAGAGCTTTGCAAGCCTAAATTTTGTTTAAAACCAAAAAAATTACTTAGGCAAAATTTGAATTCAAATTTCCCAAAAACAATTTGTTTACCAAAAAATTTTGCACACTTAGAAATATTTGTTTGGAAACACTTTGTGCATTTTGGAAAACAAGGTCTTTAAGAAATTTCTAGACAAGTTTTTCACCAAAAAACTTTACTTGGAAATATTTGGCAAAATTTTTGAACAAGTTTTTGGCTCAAACAAATTTTGTTTATTAAGGAAAAAAATTTACTTAGGAGAAAACATGTGCCTTAACAAAATTTGAAACACTTAGAAATACTTAGAAACTTTTGAAGCACTTTTTGAAAAGAGATAAAGATTAAAATAATTTCTCTCTTTCCTGTCTCTCCCCTTATGTGAAATTCTTCTCCTAGTTTTAACCATTTCTAAGATAACCTTTCTAAAAAAACGTTTAGGAAGAATTTAATTTCTACTCTCCCCCTTGGCCATATATCAATAACAAAATATATTTTGAATGAAGTTTTTTTAAAAAAAATTTATGTATCAGAGCCTATGAGTTTTGAAAACATAAAAATACTTAGCATAATTCTTGAAAGTATAGCAAAAAAACTTTAAACTGCACCAACAAAACTCCACTTAAAAAATATTTTATATTTGTAGGCAAATCTTTTAGAAACTTCATGTACTTAGAATACTATTGCCTTTACAAGTATTAGTACTTTTCAAAACATTATACTTTGAAAAATAGAAGTATTTTTGAAGATTATGCATTAAAAAAATTTAATTTTATTTTGAATACTTGACTTGATTTCTTTTCCGGTCTGACACAATCCTAGGAAACCTTGTTAACTACAAGGACATTTTCCTACGTGTCCTGGAAATTTTTCAACCCAAGTAAATATTATTTCAAAAGGTATTTCAAAAATAATTTTATAAGCCACAAAAACATTTTAAATAATATTATTTTGTAAGACAAATGTTTTCGACACAATTTTGAAAATATAGTGTATGAAAACATATTATTTAGAAATGTTTAATAACTCTTTTAATTTGACCTCCCCCTAAACTTGATACAGTCCTTGGAAGCTTGTTGACCACAAGTATTCTTCCTCTGAGTTCTTAGGGTTCGATTTAAATTATAAGAATTATCTAATAACTTCAAAACAAATAATTACCAAAAAAATATTTCAGAAATTCTTCTTTTGACTCAAACTCCCCCTAAATTTGACACATCCTAGGAGTCCTTGTAGATCATGAAGTGGACCTTCCTCTGTGTCTTTAGGGTTTATTAAAATCAAAAGAATAATTTTGAACAATCTTCTGAGTATGATAACTTTCAAGATAAATTTTTGAAAACATAACTTGAAATGATAGCACAGTTTTCGAAAATCATGATGATAATTTTTCAACGAGATAGTAATATCGAGGGTTTTTGAATAAGTTTTTTTA
>JAGFNQ010005471.1:0-42071 GCA_024364735.1 Boesenbergia rotunda | reverse complement strand
CTCTCGGTTGTTAAGCCGTAAACAGAGCAACCTTGCTCTGATACCACTTGTTGGAACGAGATGGCTATAGAGGGGGGGGTGAATATAGACAATCGCTTGCCCCTTGTCAACTTATCATGATTTCTGCAACTCAAATATCAGTAGCACAGCGGAAAGAGTGGAAAACAGAGTATGCAGAAAAACTAAACGAGAGCGAAACAAACACAACTAGCAAGATCGCTAACAAGGAGGGTTTACAAGGTTCGGGGATAACTTGCCCCTACTCCTTGGCGTGCCCTTGAGGTGGGCGATCCCTTGATCGTCGGCAGATCAAGCCCCGGTCAACACCGGATATGAAGCAACCTCCTTCTCGGTGGAGAAACCTCTCCACAGCGTGTTTCACACAATGATATATAATGAGCACAATGAAACAACAACAAGAAGGATCTTACTCAAACTCTTAGCAAGGACAAAACACAACAAGCTTCCCTGAGCTCCACCCAGTGGCGATCTCACGCAGACCCCTGTCTGCTTCGTGTCTTCCCACTGTCGGACTCCAAGCTTCTTGTTTTCTCCTTCAAGCGCTCAAGTATGATGATTGCTCCCCTGTAGCTTGCTTAGAATGGTTGAAGAACTCAAGAACAGCAAGCTTGTAGCAGCAGAACGCAAGAACACAAAGAAGTTTTTCAAACTGAATTGCTTCCAAAAAAAACTCTACCGCCTCGTCTTCTCACGCTTCCTTTTGTTTCTCCGCCAAGCGACAAGTGACCACATCTCTGTAGCTCCCAGCTACTCATCTGCCAACGCCAGCCTCTACTGAGCTATCTCTGGACTCACTGAGCTCCTCAGCCAAGCTCCAGTCTCAGCCCCAGTCTTCGGCTCGCCGTTGCAACCTGAGATGTGAAAAGGGGCAAACCTGCTCCAAGGAAAGCATGCTTTGACTTCTCCTTGAGTGTTTGAATCCTCCCCTGTCACCTGAAACTCAATCAGAGCATTAGAGCAGAAGATCACACAACATATCACATACATCAGCAAATCCGATACGATCAGACGCTCTGACCGCGTCTGACAGTGAAATTTGAATTAAAGTGATCGGTCACCGGACCGATCCAGGGTGTGTGGATCGATCACCAGATCGATCCACTGCTTTGCTGGGATTCCCAGCTCTCGCAGCTATACACGCCTGATCGGTCACCAGACCGATCAGGGTGAATCCTGATCGGTCACCAGACCGATCAGATTGGATCCTGATCGGTCACCCAGACCGATCAGGCAAGATGAACAGTTACTTATTAATCAAATCCAAGATCCCTGATCGGTCCCCGGACCGATCCAAGACTTTGATCAGCAAGGGAACTCACTCACCGTTTGCTCCCTGATCGGTCACCAGACCGATCAGGAGCAAGACAGCAAGGAAGCAGCCTGCTCCCTGATCGGTCACCGGTCCGATCAGGAGCCACACAGTAGATTCCCAATCTCACTGTGCGCTCCCTGATTGGTCACCAGTCCGATCAGACATAGCTGGATCGGTCACCAGACCGATCCACTAAGGAGCAGCATGCCAATGTCCCTGATCGGTCACCAGACCGATCCAGTGACTCAACCCTAACCCTCCAAGCTAGGAATTCATCCACCTTAGCCCTCCAAGCTAAGGATTTTTCCATCTAACTCTCCAAGTTGGGAATTTGCACCTAACCCTCCAAGTTAGGACTTTTCACCTAGCCCTCCAAGCTAGGACTTTTCACCTAGCCCTCCAAGCTAGGACTTTTCACCCAACTCTTCCGAGTTAGAACATCATCCAACCTAGCCCTCCAAGCTAGGCACCTGACCCTCCAAGCCAGGACTTTTTCACCTAATTCTCCAGGATGGGAATTTGCACCTAACCCTCCAGGTTAGGACTTTTCACCTAGCCCTCCAAGCTAGGACTTTTCACCCAACCTTTCCGAATTAGGACTTTTCGAACACCTAACCTCCCAGGTTAGGATTTTCCACACCTAACCCTCCAGGTCAGGATTTTCCAACACCTAGCCCTCCAGGCTAGGATTTTCCACATCATGCCTAATCCTCGATCAGGTCTTAATCATCATAATCATCACACCTAACCTCCCAGGTTAGGAATCTCCATATCATGCCTAATCCTCGATCAGGACTTAATCACAATCATCATAATTCATCACACCTAACCTCCCAGGTTAGGATTTTCCAAATCATGCCTAATCCTCGATCAGGACTTAATCATAATCCACCTAACCTCCCAGATTAGGATTTTCCATATCATAATCATCCTCCTAAACTAAAATCGTTGTCAACACCAAAACAACAATCAGGGCCAGACTGCATCAACACCTCCTAGGGTTGCCGTGAGCCAACTCCACCAAGAAGGCGTCGAAGAAGAAGAAGAAGCGGGTGGCGACTCCTTCCTTCCTTTCCCCGGAATCTTGATTCCATTACTTGGTGGTTAGTTTCCATCTCTCTCTCTTGATATTCTAGTTGTGCCTTTGGAGAATCTAGTAGTTCTTGTCGGCACGAAACTCGTGGCTTTGCGAAGTCATCCCGAAGAGAACTCGGCGTGGACGCGAATAGAGGCGAAGCTTCCAAGGGATGCTACGGTTGGATCTCGTCCCTTTCTTCGAGTTACGCGAGGTACTAAGTAAATTAGTTTACTTTTCTGCAAAATTTTAATTTATGATCATGTCCACACATCATAAGGTTGCATGCTAGATACGTGGTTAAAATAATTTTGGAGAAATTATTTATGCTAATTCTTCCGCTGCACGTAATTATTTTAAAAATTATGAACCCGTATCCATGTCAACATGCACCCGATCCCAACAGACCCTTCACCATACCCGAAGACGTCAACCAAGTCTATGTGTATCCTGCAAACCTGCACACTCATATACACATATTAGATCAATATGAAACCTTAACTTAATCATATTGACACACACATCAAAACCAATGATCCTCCTGATCATACTTGGGCCGATTGCCCCAACAGAAGAAAGGTACGACAATAGTATTATATAAAGGGATCGACAAGCGTGGACGGATGTATGCAATCATCTTTAATAAAGCTACTATTCATTCATATTTTTTTTCATCTTCTTGCCGAAACTTACTTAAGCATCAAAATGGCAAAGTCGAGGCACCCCCAATGCCAGTCTAACTCTCTTTCTCCCCCTTTTGTTCATCTCTAGGTTGCAACTATTTTCTCCTACAAACCTCCTCTCTTTGAAGCTCCAACTGTTGGCGTTGGGATTCCACCCTTTATCTACGGATTTAATTCTATTGACAAAACTAATCTGCACAGGGACAGAAAACTTCCCGAACGACCTACTTCATCTACCTTGCTTTTCGATTGAGTGATTGCTTAAACAAACTAGTTGTTCAAGTAATCAAGCTCCTTGTCGATTAGCAGCGAAATAGAAGATGATGTTTCGATCGCCGGTTCTTGTGTTTGATTCGGGATCCAAGAGAAAAACAATAAATACAAGTGGAATAAAATAAAATTATACCTCTTGATCTTCTATCGTATTCCTATCCTCTTGGACGTCATGTGGGCGATGATCTTCCAAGAACCGTAGCCACCACTCACCCTTCTTCTTCCTCCTTTCTCCTTCCTTGATGCGCCGACTCTAGCCTCCCTTCAAGGTTGCGTCGGCCCTTCCTTTCTTCAAGGTTGCACACGCCCAAAGGAGAGGAGAGAAGAGAAAGAAGCAAAAGTTATTCTTCCTTCTCCCTAAACCCTAGCCGCGCCCCACCCTTGTTGCCGGCGCCGCACGCCCATGAGGAGAGAGAGAGAGGGAGAAAAGAATATGCTTAGGGTTGGTTTATGATGGCTTAAGAGGCTAGATATAGGCTACAATATGAACCAAAAGGAGGAGTTGGTTATGGTCTCCTAACGGATCTTTAACCCGACCCGTTAATAATAACTCGCTCCACTAAAGAGTTATTATTGAACTACCGCACCAACCCCATATTTAAAGTGCGGGCTCCTTCTTATTATATGTACATTATCTCCCGGTGTTTAAGATATCGCATGTTCGTTAATTAATTAAATTACTGAAAATTTAATTAATTAACATATAACTCCAAGAGTAGTACCACTCAACTTCATTATCATGTTGGACCAAGTCCACCTGCAGGATTTACATGATAATCCTTATGAGCTCCTCAAGGGGACATCATCAGCCTAAAAAATTAGGACACAATTTCCTTCTATAATCAACGACACACCATATAAATAATATTATTTCTTAATTTACTGGGCCTATTGACTTAACGAATAAATTTTGTCTATTGATAAATTAAAGAAATAAATATTAAGTATATGTGCTCATTATTATTTCGGGATTAAGAGCATGTACATCCATAATAACCGAGGTCTTATTCGATTATATGGTTAGTATAAATCGAATCACCTCAAAACGGTCCTGGTCAATACACACAAAGTGCACTAGTGTAATTCTATGGTCAAGATAGACTAATACCAAATTACACTACAACCGTTCCGATGGTTTGTCCAAATCCATCTTGGTTGTGAGCTACTACTTATACTTTACAAGGAACTGATAACATGATCTTCTGTGTGACACCACATACCATGTTATCTACAATATGAAGTAATGAACAATTGCATACATATAACAAATATAAAATGCAAACACATGACCATTGTGATTCTTATTCCAAAATAGATGTTCATACAAAAGCTAAGCTTATAGTATACATCCTAACAATCTCCCACTTATACTAAAAGACTGCTGCCAATCATACTGCCATACATCTGATTCCCATCTCTTCAACATGCCTATTATAAGCTTTCGCTGTAAGGGCCTTAGTGAAAGGATCTGCCCGGTTATCTGCTGATGCAATCTTGGCGACAACAACTTCTCCTCGCTTTACGATGTCTCGTATCAGGTGGTGCGTGCACTCAATGTGTTTACTTGCCTTATGGGCTCATGGTTCCTTCGAGTTTGCTACTGCACCACTGTTATCACAATAAATTGTGATAGCTTTGGCCAAACTAGGAATCACCTCTAAGTCCATGCATCAAGAAGTTTCTGAGTCATACAGCTTCTTTGGCTGCCTGAGAGGCTGCCACATACTCAGCTTCCATGGTGGAGTCCGCAACACATTTTTGCTTAATACTCCTTCATACTATAGCTCCACCTCCCAAGGTAAACACATAACCTAAGGTAGACTTACTGTTATCCCTATCTGATTGGAAATTAGAATCCGTGTAACCCATAGGGAGCAAATGATCTGCTTAGTAAACCAGCATATAATTTCTAGTCCTTTTCAGGTACTTTAATATATGCTTTATTGCAGTCCAATGCCCTTGTCCTAGATTACTTTGATATCTGCTAACCATGCCCACGGCAAAGCAAATATCCGGTCTCGTACATAACATAGCATACATTAGGCTTCTTACAGCCGAAGCATAAGGAACTGCATTCATCTCCTCTATCTTCTTTGATGTTTTAGGACACATCTCCTTAGATAAAGGTACTTTATGCCGAAAAGGTAGAAAACCTTTCTTGGAGTTTTGCATCATAAAACGAGCTAGGATAGTGTCAATATACGAAGCTTGAGATAAGTACAATATCCTTTTCTTGCAATCCCTTATAACTTTGATCCCAAGGATGTGTCCAGCTTCTCACAAGTCCTTCATATCAAACTGCTTGGACAACCATACCCTTACATCTGACAACACTTTAACATTGTTGCCAATGAGCAAAATGTCATCTACGTATAGTACAAGAAATACCACTACGTCTTGTATACACAAGATTCATCTGGACATTGTATGAATCCATAAGATTGGATTACCTCATCAAATCAGATGTTCCAAGATCTTGAAACTTGTTTCAATCCATAAATCAACCGATTAAGCTTGCACACAAGATGCTCTTTGCCCTTTGCAATGAATCTCTCTGGTTGCTTCATATAGATATTTTCTTCAAGACTTTCGTTAAGGACAACTGTTTTGATATCCATTTGCCAAACCTCATAATCCATATGAGTAGCAATAGACAAGAGAATCCGGATAGACTTAAGCATGGCTACCGGTGAAAATGTTTCCACATAATCAATCCCCTTTTTCTGAGTATATCTCTTCGCAACAAGCCTCGCTTTAAAGGTTTTCGTCTGATCCTCTCTTCCTTTTGTAGACCCATTTACATCCAATGGCTTTTACACCATCCGGTGGTTCTATAAGCTCCCAGACTTAATTAGAATCCATAGATTCTATCTCAGAGTTCATCGCCTTTTGCCAAGATATCGCATCTTTATCTTGGAGTGCTTCATCATAGGTCCAAGGATCAGGTTCATGTTCACCAGGGACCAAGACCGAGGACTCTCCCAAAAACATGAATCTGTTAGGTTGCCTAACAACCCTTCCACTACGATGAGGTACTACCTGTGTATCTTCTGTGACACGCGGTGCAGTCACTTGTGGTATATCATCCTGTACCGTTGGTACTGAAGTAGGTGTTGGTGCAGGCAGCACCTAAGTCAAACCTGGGTTTTGATAATGGTAAAAGGTTCAAGAGTTAAGATGTTATTGTATTCTAATTTTGTTCACTGAGTGTGCAGGAAGAAGTCCTAGGTACACTAGGCAAGAAGTCCTGGCAAAGGGCTGGACAAAAAAGTTCTGGTCAAGGACTGGGCAAGAAGACCTGACCGGAAGTTAAGCAAAGAAGTCCTGGTCGAGGATTGGGCACGAAGTCCTGGCAAGGGGGTGGGCACCGAAGACCTGACCGGAAGTTGGGCACGAAGACCTAATCAGGTGGATCGGGCAAAAGTCCAACCGGAGGAGCTGGTTGGCAAAAGGTAAACTCTCCTGAGAGGAGTAGGTGAGGGCGCGTTCCCCGTCGAGGGAACAGTAGGCGTCGGTTTGACCTAGGGTTCCATTTGGGAGACCCGAAGTCAAAACCAAGACAGCTATGACTGTAATTATTACTTACTATGTTTTTGGGACTAACCTTAGTTGCAGGGTCGAAGGACTGATCGTCTGCAAGTGAAGGTTCTTCACTGGGCCTAGGCGCTCGAATGGAGTCAGGCGCCCGAGTGGGCTCAGGCGCCCATAAGGATACGAGCGCCCAAGGGTGAAGGCAAAAACCAAAAACCAGCTGCGAAGCCACAGAACCAAGGCGGATCAGGCGCCCGTGAGCTCACGGGCGCCCCCATCAGCTCAGGCACCCAAGTGGGGAGGATAAGCGCTGACCGAGCCCACGGATAAGGATTCGCAGATCGGAGGGCACGTGTCAGGCGCCCCCAACCCATCAGGCGCCCGATAGAGTACTATAAAAGGGGCTCGACCCCAAGGCTTCAACAACACAATTTTCTAACGCTCCAAAGCTTTTTGTTCAAGCGCTCCGCTCCGGCAAACTCCGATTTCGAGATTCCAGCGTCGATGACGACCCTCTGCTCCGAAGTATGATCCACATCGAGCATCGAATTGCCCAAAGTAAACGTTAAGGACCGTGGGCCTTGGAGTAGGAGCCGACTGCGACTCCGAACCAAGTAAAATACTTGTGTTTCTGTGTGATTGTTTTGTTTCCGCTGCATTTTCTCTTTCCTTAATCCGAAAAAGTTTTAACGATATTCACCCCCCTCTATCGTTTTTCTCGATCCAACAGTAGGAACTTCCCCTATTATTTTCTCTAGAACAATCTTACTCATGGGCTTGTGATTCATTACATATTCTGTTGGTGCAGGAAGCACCATATCGAACCTGGTTTTGATATTGACAACACAATTCAAAGTTAAGTTTATTTGTGATCTAACAATGTTACTCAAGTGTGCAGAGACAAAGTCCTAGCGAAGGAATGCTAGGCACCTGGTGAAGGACTGCCAGTATCCAAGCCCTAGCGAAGGACTGCTAGGCAACTGGCGAAGGACTGCCAGTATCCAAGCCCTAGCGAAGGACTGCTAGGCAACTGGCGAAGGATTGCCAGTATCCAAGCCCTAGCGAAGGACTGCTAGGTAACTGGCGAAGGACTGCTAGGCAACTGGCGAAGGACTGCCAGTTTACAAGACCTGACAAAGGACCGTCAGGCAAAAGTCCAACCAGAGGAACGGTTGACATCAGGTAAATTCTCCCGAGAGGAGTAGGTGAGGACGCGTTCCCCGTTGAGGGAACAGTAGGCGTCGGTTCGACCTAGGGCTCCATTTTGGAGACCAAAGTCAGAACCAAGACAGCTAAGGCTGTATAAACAAATACTTTATTGCTTTATTATGTTTTGGACTAACCCTGGATGCAGGACCAAAGGAAGGAGTGTCTGCAGCTCAGATAGCCTCAAAGGAATGAGGTAGTAGCTGAGTAGGGCGCCCGGAGTGTCCCGGGCGCCCCCAAGGGTCATACAAAACAAGTGAAGAAAAAAGGAGTTCGAATACATGCTGGGCCGGGCGCCCCCGCTACTCCCGGGTGCCCCCATGCGCATGCATCGAACCAAAACCCCTCGAAGCCAAGCGGATAAAGATTGACCCGGTCAATCTGGGCGCCCCGAGCGCTCCGGGCGCCCCGGTCAAAGCGGATCCAGAGGATCAGACGCGACCGAGACTTTGGCGGATCAAAGGCCACATGGGGGGCGCCCCCGACGTCCCGGGCGCCCCCAGGCCCTATATAAAGGCCCTTCGACCAAGGCTTCAGGACAACAACTCTCTCAACGCCTCAAAGCTCTTCTACGCTCGTGCCTTGCTCCGGACACTCTCCAACTCGAGCCGACGACGTCCCGCTGCTCCGAAAAAGTTGATCTACTCCGGACGTCGGTAAAGAAGAGCGTTCTTTTTATTTACTGCACTTATCTTTGTAATTAAATTCTGTAAACCTTTTTGCGCCTATATAGAATTGCCCAAAGTACACGGTCAACAACCGTGGGCCTTGGAGTAGGAGTCGACACAGGCTCCGAACCAAGTAAATCGATTGTCTCTGTGTCTTGTTTTTTTTAATTTCCGCTGCGTACCTACTCTTACTCAAATCCGAAAGTTTACCGATATTCACCCCCCCTCTATCGGTTTTCTCGATCCAACATATTCCTCTTCTAAAAATTGGGCATTTGTGTTAACAATGACCTTTTGATCAAAGGTTCGAGGAGGTGGAAGTAGACGTAGCTGATCTCGCAGCCGAGATCAACGAGCAGTTACAGGAGCCACCCCCACTGACTACCGACCAGCGCATCACATCATTACAGACGGAGTTACACAGTCTTAGGGAGGAGGTCGAGGCCTATCACATCGAGGAGATGGACGCCATCCGAGCCAATCAAGAGACGAGCGACGCACGATACAACAAAATGATGTCGCTGTTTCGATTCTGGCAGCCTGGCCCATCCTACCAGCCTGTCCCATCCTACCATCCTGGCCCTTCCTCTAAGTTTGGATTGACATTTTCAGCTGTACTGTTGACTATTTGACTACCCCTACTGAGTAGGGTTGACATGTATTTGACTATGTCTTGACTTGACTGGTCTTACTGCTGACCAGGTGACTCTTATCCATCTATCAGGTTTATTTGAGTTAGTTGTATGATGCCATTTTCAATTAGCATGCTTAGTCAATTATAGGGTTATGCTTGGTAGAATAGGACTGCTCTACTTATGTTTCTTTTCAAAAAAACTGTTTCATTTCTTATTTAATTTGAAAAATCATTTTATTATTTTTTATTTAAAATGATTTTCCGACTTAGTTTTCTCAAAACATACCCCCTTCAAAACTAGGGTTTTTTCGCAAATAGACTTAGCTTAGGCCCTAACCCTAGAACTGCATGCACCTATAGATCTAGAAGTCAGCATCTCACAAGCACCTTAGGGTACTTTTTGATTGATAACCTAGATTGGGTTGAGATGCTTAGGTCTATGTCTTGATTCAATATGCTTTAAGTCAGTGCATCTGCAGTAATTGGGGCGATAAATACCAATAAAACAGTAATCAGGTTAAGTGTCAAGCTTAGAAAATCTAACTTGATCAGATCACTTAACTTGACTAACCCTAGCGAAAGCTACTGTTTATAACAGTTAGTAAGTAGCTAACTGGGTTGGACAGGACCCAAAAGAGAAAATTCAAATTGATTTGGTCCAGTTTAAACTTAGAATTGGTTCAGTACAACACCTTATTTTGATTACTCATTTTTCTTGCTATATTTTTTGATATATGGCAAAGGGGGAGAGATTGGAAAGGAGAGAAAAGAAGGTTTTAAAACCTTTTTCAAATTAAATTTTTAAAAAAAAATTTTATCTCCTTTTTCCAAAAAGTAAAGTTCTCTAAGTACTTAAGTTCTTTTTGAAAGTTAATTTTTTGTTTTTTAAAATTCTAAGTACTTACTCTAAAAACTTTCTGGAAATTTTTTCTAAGTATTAAAAGTGCTTGAAAATTTTTCTATGTATTAAAACTACTTGAAATCAATTTAGAAAATTTTTCTAAAGTGCAAAAACTAAGTGTTTTGAAAATTATGTTAAGTAATTGCTCTCGAAATTATTTTAAGTACTTAACTCAAAAATTGTTTTCAAAAATTATTCTAAGTACTTACTCTACATTTTTCGGTGGAAAATTTTCTAAGTGTAGATTTCAAAATTCAACTGAAAATTTTCTAAGTGCCCAATTCAAAAGATTTTGGAAAATGTTTCTAACTTAAAAATTTTTTTTCTTGAAAATTTTCTAAGTATTGAAAACCTGAAAAACTTTTCAACAAAGACTTAGAAACTTTTTCAAAACCACACAAATATTTGAAAAACTCAGGGGGAGATTTCTTCCAGGGGAGGAAATTAAAACTGTTAATTTACTTGTTGTTTAACTTAACTTTTTGAACCGGGTTGTCATAAATCAAAAAGGGGGAGATTATTGGTGCAGGCAGTACCTAAGTCAAACCTGGGTTTTGATAATGACAAACGGTTCAAGAGTTAAGATGTTATTGTGTTCTAATTTTGTTCACTGAGTGTGCAAGAAGAAGTCCTAGGTACACTAGGCAAGAAGTCCTGGTAAAGGGCTGGGCAAAGAAGTCCTAGTCAAGGACTGAGCAAGAAGACCTGACCGGAAGTCGGGCAAAGAAGTCCTGGTCGAGGACTGGGCACGAAGTCCTGGCAAAGGACTGGGCACCGAATGTAAGATTCGGGAAAAAATTTATTAATTAATTAACCAATTAATCTAGTTTAAATGTTTAAATCATTGATTGTGTAAGTTATTGCTTTTAATGTTTTCTTTAGGTAAATGGACGTAGATTTAATTAGGCTAGCATATGGCATTTAAAATAATAATAATAATAATAATAATAATAATAATAATAATAATAATAATAATTAAGGTGTAGAATAAGTTCTGTGTTAGATAATATTAAGATTTTGGGCTAGGTTTTGGCCCATAGGTGGATATAGGCTGAAGTTTACTCTATAAAGGAAAGGGGAAAACCTATTTGACTCTCCTAATCTTCCTCGCCGAGTTGGAGCGCCTCCACCCCTCGCTTCCCTAGGGTTTCGAAGATTTCACCTAAGCCAAGAAGAACTGTGCCTCGATCGCCATCGGAAAGGCAAGTTCTTATTCCATCTTGGCACTAGCCAAACAATAGTAGGTATGATAATATTACTATGAGTATGGTGTTTAAAGGATGATCTTTTGGAATGAAAGTATGATATATTGTAAGATCTAGGCCTGGTTGTGTGCATGCATGATGTGCGAGTTTTCTCGATGGATTCAGAACGAGAGGGATTTCGAAAATATCAGATCTGATTTTCTGTCCTTTTTGTTTTGAAAGCTTTCATGATATGTTCCATGGTTTCCTGGTATTTAGTAGGCAGTGTGCGGTTTATGGAAGTAAGGGTGTTTTAGGATTTTTTTATGCTATATTATCCAACATCTTTCGGCATGAAAGTTATTCTTTGGATGAGAAAGCTTATGAAGTTTTATGAGTTTTGATTCCTCGTTTTCCTTTATTTTTATTAGTTTTATACTTTAAATTTAGAAACTCTTATTTATCAATGGTATACTAGACCATTTGAAATGCTAACCGAAGGTGTTATACGTATGGTCATAGAGACTGGATTAGTTGTATGGAATTATTCATTTTTAATGACCGTTTGAAATTTTAACCAAATTTGTTGGTGATGTGAACTGGTGCTTTGTTTTTTGGGTGACATTTGGAATATCTGTAATGGTATTATGAACTTTTAAAAACTCATGCAAATAAGATAAAAGGATTCCTTTATATATATATATATATATATATATATATATATATATATATATATATATATATATATATATATATATATAATGTAATGTTTAAGTGTACTTGTGTACTTGTGATGACATTACGGGATTGGTGCCCCGGGATGAGCTCTGGGGAGGGCCTTTCCAAAATAACAAATGTGCATTCTGGCTTTGGCTAGTATGGACTGTACCACAAGGGTACAATTAGGTTGCGCAACTAATTACATGATCATGGACCCCAAAGAATGTGCTCTAATGATGGTCATCACGTTTGCATCACAGTCATTATCCCAAGGTTATGAAAAATGATTTTTGTGATATGTACATGTTCTATGCATGCTATATGGTTATATTATAGCCCCCGGGGCTATGATGCAGCGGTAAGGCAACTAGTTGTTAACTCAAGCATCCGCGGTTCGATCCCCAGCTACGGCGTATTTTGCAGGAATTTTTCCTCCAAATGGGGCACGAACCCTGGGACGCTGGGCTTCTAGACTGCCCACCGCGAGCACTTCCCGATTTACCCTGGTGACTGGTGGGAAACTTCCGTGGGGCCGGGCCGGTCACCCCAGGTTCAATTTGTCTGCTGCCTGGTTCATCATTTTTTTTATATGGTTAATTATGTACCTACTTTATATGGAAATGCTTGCTGAGTCCCTAGACTCACCTTGTTTGGATGGTGTAGGTGAGGAAGATGTGAGTCCTGAAATAACAAATGGCCATGAGGCGGAGTAGTCGAGGAGGCAAGATCAAATGCATGTGCATTGTCCGGGGACCCCAAGCAACATGTCATGAAACTGCACCGTTTATTTGTTTTCTTATTTTGGTGTGTCATAAATTCTCCATTAGTTGGGTGATATGACGGTTGGACATACGTTTGTTGGAATAAGATAGCATGGTCAAGGAGTATTTGTGTTTGAATTTTTGCAAGTTATTTCATATTTTAGGGGGAACTTATTTTTTTTCTTCAATCATTTTCCTAAGGCCTTCCACACTGTCCTACATATAGAGTGTTAGGCAATGAATGAGGTGTTGAGGATGTTTTACTGAAGACCTGACCGGAAGTTGGGCACGAAGACCTGGTCAGGTGGATCGGGCAAAAGTCCAACCGGAGGAGCCGGTTGGCAAAAGGTAAACTCTCCTGAGAGGAGTAGGTGAGGACGCGTTCCCCGTCGAGGGAACAGTAGGCATCGGTTCGACCTAGGGTTCCATTTGGGAGACCCAAAATTAGAACCAAGACAGCTACGACTGTAATTATTACTTACTATGTTTTTGGGACTAACCTTAGTTGCAGGGTCGAAGGACTGATCGTCTGCAAGTGAAGGTTCTTCACTGGGCCTAGGCGCCCGAATGGAGTCAGGCGCCCGAGTGGGCTCAGGCGCCCGTAAGGATACGGGCGCCCAAGGGTGAAGGCAAAAACCAAAAACCAGCTGCGAAGCCACTGAACCAAGGCGGATCAGGCGCCCGTGAGCTCACGGGCACCCCCATCAGCTCAGGCGCCCAAGTGGGGAGGATAAGCGCTGACCGAGCCCACGGATAAGGATTCGCAGATCGGAGGGCACGTGTCAGGCACCCCTAACCCATCAGGCACCCGATAGAGTACTATAAAAGGGGCTCGACCCCAAGGCTTCAACAACACAACTTTCTAACGCTCCAAAGCTTTTCGTTCAAGCGCTCCGCTCCGACAAACTCCGATTTCGAGATTCCAGTGCCGACGACGACCCTTTACTCCGAAGTACGATCCACATTGGGCGTCGAATTGCCCTAAGTAAACGGTCAAGGACCGTTGGCCTTGGAGTAGGAACCGATCGGGACTCCGAACCAAGTAAAATACTTGTGTTTCCGTGTGATTGTTTTGTTTCCGCTGCATTTTCTCTTTCCTTAATCCGAAAAAGTTTTAACGATATTCACCCCCCCTCTATCGTTTTTCTCGATCCAACAGTAGGAACTTCCCCTCTTATTTTCTCTAGAACAATCTTACTCATGGGCTTGTGATTCATTACATATTCCTCTTCTAAAAATCGGGCATTCGTGCTAACAATGACCTTCTGATCTTTAGGACTATAAAACAAACTACCTTTCATTCCTCTAGGATAGCCCATAAACAAGTGAACTTCCGTACGAGATTCCAACTTATCAGCGTCTCCTTTCGGCACATGTGTTGGACTACCCCAAATCCGAATATGTTTCAGGCTAGGCTTACACCCAAATCCAATTCTGTGGGAGTAGTGATTTTGAAGGTACCCAGTTCAGAATGTACACTATCGTTTCCAGAGCATTCCCCCAGAACGAATTCGATAATTCAGAATAACTCATCATCGATCTAACCATTTCCATAAGAGTCCTATTCCTTCATTCTGCCACACCGTTCTGTTGGGGTGTACCAGGTGCGGACAATTGGGATTGAATCCCAACCTTTGATAAGTAACTCCTAAACTCTCCCAAGAGGTACTCACCACCACGATTAGACCATAGTGTCTTGATACTTTTACCATGACGTTTCTCTACATCAGCCTTGTACTATTTGAACTTGTCAAAGCACTCAGACTTGCGACGCATCAAGTAAATGTATCCATATCTCAAATAGTCGTCTATAAATGAGACGAAATATTTGAAGCCACCTCTTGCCTGGATATACATAGGACCGCACAAATTAGAATGAACCAATTCCAACACTTCTTTGGCTCTATACCCCTTGGCTTTAAAAGGCCTCTTGGTCATTTTTCCTTCCAAGCAAGACTCGCAGGTTGGGAAGTTTTTCACCATCAATGAACCCAAAGGCCCATCGGCTATCAACTTTTGAATTCTACTCAAGTTAATATGACCCAACCTTAGATGCCAATGATATGTTTGATTCATTTTCAAAGGTTCTTTTCTCTTATTAAAATTAGAAGACGTGTTATTAATTTTCATTTGCATCGTGGGAGTTATTGGATTAAGAGTATACAAATTGCCAACTAACGCACCAGAATAAATAATCACCCTATCCCTTTTGATAACAACTCTGTCATCAAACGAAATAGAAAATCCATCTATAAATAATTTAGAAACTAAAATCAAATTCTTTCTAAAACCAGGTACGTAAAGATAATTTCTTAAAATCAAAGTTTTATTCATAGCAAAAAATAAACAAACATCTTCTACTGCAACAGTCGCCACCTCCGTAGCGTTGCTTATGTAGATGGTAATTTTGCCCTCAAATAGTCGTCTGGTTTCCTGGAACCCCTATAATGAATTGCAGACATGATCAGTGGCTCCCGTATCTACACACCAGGTACCGGTAGATAACACCGCTAAACATGTTTCAACAACTAATGAAAAAGATATACCTTGATTGTTCTCCTTTCAGTGGGGACAGTCCACCTTCCAATGTCGAACCTGTTTGCATGTGAAGCACTTGCCTTTCGGCTTCTTCACTCCAGCTTGTGGTCATTGAGTTCCAGCCGCTTTCTTTGCCGAACCAACTTGTTTCTTCTTCTTCTTTCCGCCTTTCGGCTTAGAAGCAGAAACGTTTTCAGCAATGTAAGCTTGAGCACTTTGACGAAATAACCCTTCTGCTACCTGGAGTTCCGTCAGAAGTTCCACCAATGAATACATACTTTATTTCATGTTGTAGTTCAGGCGAAACTGCTCAAAACTCTTTGGTAGCGTCTGGAGAATGATATCGACCTGGGGTTCCCCATTGATTTCAACTCCAAGGACTTTCATCTCATTTAAATGAGCCATCATCTTGAGGACATGATCCCTCACGGGTGTCCCCTCAGCCATGATGGTCATCTTTAAGTTTCTCATGGCCTCTTGCCTAGTAACCTGATTTTGGTGTCCGAAGAATTCCTTGAGATTGAGCATCATGTCATAGGTAGTTGCGAAGGCCTGATGTTGATGTTGCAGTATATTTGACATGGAAGCCAAAATGTAACATTACGCCATCTCATCTGCCTTTATCCACTTCCTATAACTCTTTTTCTCCTCTTCACTAGAATCATATTTGGGCTTATTAGGACAAACCTCAAAAAGTACAAATTTGTACTCCTCAGTAGTAAGACAATATCTAGATTTCTTTTCCAATCAATATAATTTTGACTAGTAAGTTTATTTTCTTTTAAAATCAGAGCAAGGGGATTGAAAACCATAATGAAAGCTTGAGAATCACATTGGTCAAAACATTAGAATTTAAAATAATATTGATTCCTCAAGCAATAAAAATTTAAATTCACCAACACCTCAAAATACCGTGAATTTCGAATGCCAAGATAGTGTGGACGTATACTAATTCAAACATTTGTAAGAGGATGTTTTACCCATTAATTTTATTATCATGTCAACCTTACTTTTTGACAAATAAAATTAATAGTTCGTTTATCTTCGGCCATACAAATAATAGTAGTGACTCCGATGGGGAGAATACTATTAATTGCATCTAAGTGTACACCATTACTTGATTCTAAGTCCATTATCTAGGATTATGTCTCTTCCGATGGGGAAGATCACATGCTCCTAAATAATTTCCTAAAATCATTCATAAGGAAGTTTGATCTAATGATCCGCAAAACAAACTTATCCGATGTGGAGGAAGACACTCAGAGCAAACACGCAAGTTTGAATGCATCACTTTCAAACCAGTAATGGAGGCCACGGGACTAAAAAATTCCCTCTCCCACTTATTTAAAACCAAGGAATTTTTCAAGCAACCACAACAAACATATCAAACAGCACAGCAATAAATATGAAAATAAAAATTTCCAACTATTATGGCTTTGTAGGCTCCGCTGTTCTCCAATACGCCTCCAGTTGATCATGCCATCTCGCCTCCTCCTCTCTTAGCCACACAAGCAAGGACCCGAGCCTAGAAAAAAAAATTTAATTAATATCCATCGATCCTATACTCCACAAAGGAGTTTACATAAAATCTAGATCGAACAGTAAATTAAAAACTAAGCGGCTAACATTGCCGTCTTTAATTAGAATTAAATACAAACAACCTTGTCAACCCCGAGGATTCAAATATACAATCACACAATCATCATATACAACACACAACCATAATAGTTGGATCTAATGCCTGCAACCACAAAGTTAGCCTATTGCATATCCTACTATTATCCGGCCTAAATTATATATGAAAAACATGAAAGTAACCGAATCCAAAACACACAGAACCAAAAACCATTGCTCTGATACCAATTGTTGGCATTGGGATTCCAACCTGTATCTATGGATTTAATTCTATTGACAGAACTAATCCGCACAGGAACAAAAAACTTCCCGAATGACCTACTTCATCTACCTTGCTTTTCGATTGAGTGATCACTTGAACAAACTAGTTGTTCAAGTAATCAAGCTCCTTGTCGATTAGCAGTAGAATAGAAGATGAAGTTTCGATCGCCGGTTCTTGTATTTGATTCAGGATCAAAGAGAAAAACAATAAATATAAGCGGAATAAAACAAAATTATACCTCTTAATCTTGTTAGGACCTTGACGTACGGCTAGAGAGGGGAGAATAGCCGATCACCCACTTGATTCACGATTTCTTCCTACAAGTGTTAGCACGCGCAAGCAGAAACTTAAACTATAAATTAAAATCAATATTAACACAAACCATTTATGTGGTTCGGAGATAAGGCTCCTACTCCACGACTGTCCGTAAGGTGGACGATCCCGATCCGTCGGTGGATAAGTCCCCGGAAGACCTCCGGCTAGCTCTTGTCGCTCCTTGTGGGTGGAGAAACCTCGCCACAAACCCTCGACAATACCTGAGCACTAGAAGACTACTAATAAGCTCTAACCAAGCTTATTTCGTCAAGAACTCTCAACCAAAACCGAGCTCTCTTAAATAGAGCTCTTTACTGAAATGATCGTTACCAGTCGACTGGTGTTAGCACCAGTCAACTGGTCCTCGCGAATTTGAATGTCACAGCCCGACGATTCAAATTCAAGTTGGCACTAGTCGACTGATCGCAGGATCAATCGACTAATCTTTCTGCGCTCTACATCAGTCGACTGATCCAAGCATCAGTCGACTGCCACCTCTCTAAACCTATGGTTTTCCATCCCGAGTACAATTCTCTCAGCACTCGAACCCCAGGATTTCCTGAGTACAATTCTCTCAGCACTCGAACCCTCACGACTTAGCTGACTCTTCATCCAGCAGCCTCGACCTGTTGCCTTCAAGCCTTCTTCGACTTTGGCTCTCGTCCCTCGGATGCATGCAAGCCCACGGCTCGTCTCCCCATGCCATCCTTCGTGTATGCCTCGAAGTGTGCTTCCCTTGGCTTATCGTTCCTGCTCCAGCAGCCTCGACCTGTTGCCTTCAAGCCTTCTTCGACTTCGGCTCTCGTCCCTCGGATGCATGCAAGCCCACGACTCGTCTCCCCATTCCATCCTTTGCGTATGCCTCGAAGTTCGCTTCCCTCGGCTCATCGTCCCTTCTTTGTCCACGGTCCCTAGGATGCATACAAGCTCGTGACTTGTCTCTTCACACCATCCTTCACTGGACCCGAAGCCGTCCAGCTAAGTCCATGTGTATCCTGCAAACCTGCACACTCAAAAACATATATCAAACACAAGGGTGAACCTAACTTAAACTCTTTGCCCAAACATCAAAACACATGGTCACTCCGGACCATAGATTTCCCCAACAATCTCCCCCTTTTTGATGTTTGGCAATACGTTTAAGTTAGGGAAAACAAATAGCAAATACAATGCTAAAAACCATTTAGACTTACATTGCCAAGGCTTCACCTTGGACTTATACCGCCAATGCGTATGCAATGCAAACATACATGGATCCTATCATAAGACATCCCCACACCTAACCTCCCCAATGAGTTTAGGACTTTTACCAAACCGGGCTTTTTAAAACCTCTCCAAGGCTCCTCTTATATTGGACATACAAAGGCTTTTTAAGAACCTCCCCAAGGTTCCCCCTTTGCCACCAGATGAGCAACAATACTCAGCCTTTACCTAAGTTTCCCCTTGACCTAGGATTTCTTCACCTTACTTTTAAAAATTTTAAATTTTTTTTATCATTAAAGATTTTTTGCAAAGGTGTGTTTGGTTTCCCACTTAAACCCAACACTTCTCCCCCTTTGCCACACATCAAAAGGACTCCAACAATTTACCTCTTATTAGATCCTTTAACCTCTAGTGATCATAAACAAAGTGTATTAACCCCCCCTCATAAAATTATGCACTTGTTTTACACCATTACGATATTTTTCGATTACTGAAAAACAGTTTCAGCCTGTATCAGTCGACTGGGACAGTTACCAGTCAACTGATCCCTATCGAAAAATCATACAGTAGCTAGTCTCTCTCCGACAGCACTGTTACCAGTCGACTGCCCCTGAACCAGTCGACTGGTACCGTGAAAATCCCATTTTCAGAATTTCTGACCCAATTTCAGAAATACATCAAAAATTTCACAAATCTCCAAAAATTCTCAAATTTTGTGGAGAAATTTGTGCTACCCATATCTACTTGGAAAAAATATATTCAAAAATATATCTATCACCAATCCCAAGATTAACACAAAACCCAAAACTAGCTAAATGGTTCAATTGAACCTTGACATAACGTCCTAGTTTTCACTTCCCTTTGATGTATCTACCAGTTCCAACCCATAATGCATCCCTAGCATTGGTTTATATGATATCTGCACATCAAAAACCAACTTCCATGCTATATGACCCCAATGTCATATTTTCATGCATGACACTCAAACCCAATGTGTCAAATCCCTAGGATTGAGACACTAAATTCTGTTGGATCGAGAGAAATGATAGAGGGGGGGTGAATATCGTAAAACGTTCTTCGGATAAAAACTAGAGCAAGTACGCAGCGGAATAAAAACAATCGCGAACACAGGTAGTTTTACTTGGTTCGGAGCCTAGGTCGACTCCTACTCCAAGGCTCACGGTCGTTGACCGTTTTCTGCGGGCAATTCTATAAGTGCGCAAAAATAGTTTACAAGAGTTGTACAATTGTAGTATAGTAAACTGAAAGAAAATAGCTCTTCGTTACCGATGTCCGGTGTAGTTTATACTTCGGTGCAGATGGACGTCGTAGGCGCTTGAGTCGTGAGTGGAAGGTTCCCGGAGAAGAGCGCTTTGAGTCGAAGAGCAAGTTGGCGTTGGAAGAAGTGTTGTCTGAAGCCTTGGGGTCGAGGGCCCTTTTATAGCCCCTGGGGGCGCCCGGAACGTCGGGGGCGCCCCCCACGTGTCAGCCGATCCGCTTCCGTCTCGGTCAGCTCTGATCCCTTAAAACTCGGGATCAGGCTTTGACGGGGGCGCCCGCAACGCTGGGGGTGCCCGGGTTGACCGGGTCTCCTCTTATCCGTTGGCTTCGCTGGGTTCTGCTTCGTTAGCTTCAACTGGGGGCGCCCGGGACGTTGGGGGCGCCCGGGAGCACGGGGGCACCCGGGAGCACGGGGGCGCCCTGCCCATGAGCTGTCGAAGCCTGCCTTTGCTTCATGTGTTTTGTGTTCACCTTGGGGGCGCCCGGGACACTCCGGGCGCCCTGGTCAGCTGCTGCCTCACTCCTTTGAGGCTCTCTGAGCTGCAGACACTCGTTCCTTCGGTCCTGCATCCAGGGTTAGTCCAAAACACCATAAAGAAATAAGATGTTAGTTTATACAGCCTTAGCTGTCTTGGTTCTGACTTTGGGCCTCCCAAATGGAGCCCTAGGTCGAACCGACGCCTACTGTTCCCTCGACGGGGAACGCGTCCTCACCTACTCCTCTCGGGAGAATTTACCTGATGCCAACCGGTTCCTCTGGTTGGACTTTTGCCTAGCGGTCCTTCGCCAGGTCTTGGATACCAAGCTGTCCTTCGCCCGGTGCCTAGCAATCCTTCGCTAGGTCTTCAGTCCCAAGCTGTCCTTCGCCTGGTGCCTAGCAGTCCTTCGCTAGGGCTTCAGTACCCTGGCATTCCTTCGCCAGTGCCTAGCAGTCCTTCGCTAGGACTTTAGTCCCCTGGCATTCCTTCGCCAGTGCCTAGCAGTCCTTCGCTAGGACTTTTTACCCTGGCATTCCTTCGCCAGTGCCTAGCAGTCCTTCGCTAGGACTTTTCCTGCACACTTGAGTAACATGTTAGATAACAAATGAGACTTAACTTTTGAACCCTTTTGCCATTATCAAAACTCAGGTTCGACTTGGGTGCTTTCTGCACCAACAATCTCCCCCTTTTTGATTTATGGCAACCCTGGTTCAAAAAGTTAAGTTAATCAGAGTAAGTAAAAATTAAATTTTGTTCCCTCCCCCTGGAAGGAATCTCCCCCTAGATTTTTCAAAACTTCGTGGGGTTTTTGAAAATAAATTCTAAGTTTAAGGATGGATTTTTACTTAGAATAATTTTCAACAGAAATTAATTTTGGTTGTCTATTTTGGAGAACTTGTAGAATTTTTAAGTTTAAATACTTAGAAAACTTAAGAAGGATTCTGAAAGCTTAAGTTTGAGTACTAAGGAAAATTTTGACGCCCTAAGTTTAAAGTAAAAAAAGTTTTGAAAACTTTTAAGTTTTAAAGTACTTAGTGAAATTTGAAAAACTTAAGTGCTTAGGTAAACTTAAGTACTTAGGGAAGTTTTGAAAAACTTAAGTACTTAGTGAAATTTGAAAAACTTAAGTGCTTAGGTAAACTTAAGTACTTAGGGAAGTTTTGAAAAACTTAATACTTAGAAAAGTTTTGAGAAACTTAAGTACTTAGAGAAGTTAAAAAAAAAAACTTAAGTACTTAGAACAGTTTTGAAAGACTGAAGTACTTAAAAAAGTTTGAAAAACTTAAGTACTTAGAAAAAACTTAGTACTTTTGAAAATTTAATTAAGTACTTTTTGAATAAAGGATAGAGTTTGAAATTTTGAGAGTTGAAGAAATTCTTAAAAAAAATTTAAACTCTCTCCTTTCCTATCTCTCCCCCTTTGCCATATATCAAACACAAATAAATATAGCAGAAACAGAATAATTAAATTGCATAAAGGAAAATAACTTGCATGATTTTGCTGTACTGAACCAATTCATGATGAGAATTAAACCAAATCAGTTTCATTTTCCTCTTTTAGGGACCTGTCTAACCCAATTAGCTACTTACTAACTGTTATAAACAGTAGTTTTCGCTAGGGTTAGTCAAGTTAAGTGTTCTGTTCAAGTTAGATTTTCTAAACTTGACACTTAACTTGATTACTGTGTAAGTTGTATTTAGTGCCCCAATTACTGCAGATGCACTGACTTAAAGCATCTTGAATTAAGGCAAAGACCTAAGCATCTCAACCCTTTCTAAGTTATCAATCAAAAGTACCCTAAGGTGCTTGTGAGATGTTGGCTTCTAAATCTATAGGTGCATGCAGTTCTAGGGTTAGAGCCTAGGCTAAGTCCATTTTCGAAAAAAGCCCTAGTTTTGAAAGGGGGTAGTTTTGAAATAAAACTAAGTCGAAAAATTTGCAAGACAACAAAAAACTGATTTTGAAATTAAGTAAAACAGTTTTTCAAATTCTTTTAGAAACTGATTTTTAAATCAAGTAAAGCAGTAAGAAAATCAAAAGTAGAGTTAACCTATTCTTTTGAGCACAATCCTAATTGATAATCAAGTAGTCAAGATAAACAAGTAGTCATCACAGTCATACAAGTCAGGCATGAGTCAACCCTACTGAGTAGGGGCAGTCAACTAGTTACTAGTACAATGCTAATCAAATCTAGGATGAGGGACTGGGATGATCAGAGGAGCCTGGTTGCCATGCTCTGAGAAGCGACATCATCTCAATGTATCGTGCATCGACCACCTCTCGATCGGCTCTACGAGCGTCCATCTACTCGATGTGATAGGCCTCGACCTCCTCTCGGAGACTGTGGATCTCCGTCTGCATCTGTGTGAAGCGCTGGTCGATGGTTGGTGGTGGAGGCTGATCTATATGGTCTCGCATCTCTACTGCGAGATCAGCAACGTCAACGTCTACCTCCTCGTCTGAGTCGATCGGAGCTCCGGCTTGCTGTCGTCTCCAACTCAAAACCCCTCTAGACTAGCTAAAGAGAAGTTCCTAAATCCTATCTCATCAAAATCGGTCATCGCAGTTATTTCACCCACGGTAATGTCACGACCGTGGTGATGAAGGAGGGAGGTGATGATGTGGCAGAATGGAGTGCGCACTCGTCCCTGGGTCGTAACACTGGATGCATGCAGAATAGTATGAAACATGTGTAGCACAATGTCAATGTCAAGGTGATGGATCAAGGCATACAGAAGGAAGGCATGAAAAAGTTGCATGGTCGCGACATCTCTAGTGGAGATTGGTAAGATATAGCGGACCAGGACTCTGTACAGGGCGTAGTCCTGTGCCTGAAGGTCACCGGACTGGAATCGTCTATCTGCGGGGAGTCTAGCTTCCTTATAGAAATAGGAGTGAAGAGTGTCTAAAGTAATGTGAGAGTAGGGAGGATCAAATGGAGGATTCTTAGGTGGATAGCAACAAAAGGTGGACTGGGAGGGTCGTAGTCCAAGGAATCAGTTTAGCAAGGTAGGAGTGATCGACAAGGGTATCCCTTGAACAGTAGTGGCAAACATGATATCGTTTTGTCGAACTATGTTATTATAAAATTTTGCACATAAGGATATGTTAATGGTATGAGTGCAGAATACTAGATTATCTAATTGATAGAAGTTTATAACATTCATGGCTAAGGGACATGATTGGGTAAAGAAATGTCTATTAAGATAACTTGTTTTAATAGGCTTGTAGGTTGTTCGAACGAACTTATTACACAGTTCTAGAGTCGGGAACCTAGGGTCGGGACTCGGTTCGGTACCGGGGTTCATTTGGTTTGCTCAGCGTTTTCTAAGTTGAGAGACATGCATTTATCAGAAATGAATTAATAAAATAATTCTAAATGCAAAAGGAATTAGGAAAGTAATTCTAAATGCATAAAACAAATCATACCGGGGAGGCATGGTTGAGATTGAGGAAGCACAAGTGTCACTTGATCTTCTTGGAAGGAAGGAAGGGAGGAAGGATGATGGTTTTTGGTGTGGGAAGAAGAGGGGGTTCGGATGCCTTTTTGTAGGCAGGTTATTGGGGGCTCCCGGGAGCTCCCGGGCGCCCGGGACAGTGGTCTCTGCCATGGCAGAGACTGGGGCTGGTTAGGGGCGCCCGGAATGGCCCGGGCGCCCTGGTCAGGCTGATTTTGCAGCTTTTGCTGCATTGACTGCGATGGGGGCGCCCGCGTGGTTCCGAGCGCCCTGACCAAGGGATTAAAGGCAGCTTTTTGCCTTGAGAGAAGATAAAGTCATGGGGGGGGCGCCCGACGAGTCACGGGCGCCCGGAGTGTATAGGAAGTGACAAATTTGATGTCTTGTCATTGTTTGACCATGGTTTAGTTGGTTTGACCATGGTTTGACTATGGTTTGACTATGTTAACCATGGTTTGACCACGTTGACCATGGTTTGACTGCGTTGACCATGGTTTGACTACATTCTGAACTACAGGATTAAACCACAATATAGGTATTAAAGGAATTACAATTGAGTTTAATTTTACTGTCTCACCCAATCTAGGGTTTTCAATCACGTTGGCCTTACAGGTTTTGTGAGACAGGTTCTGATAAGTAAAATTATTTTGAAAACCTTAAATTAATTTTTGAAAACAATTGAATTTATTTTGAAACGAATGTTTAAATCTGCAAGTAACTGAAAATTTGTGTTAGATTTGAATTTGACAAAGAATAATTTGAATTTGAATTTCAAAAATTGGCTTCCAGGTTTTGGCGAGGCACTAGGCCTTCTTTGGCTGTAGCCTTATTGGATCATCAACCCTTTCCTTGACAAAGCCTTTTAATGAAATTTCATTTTCAAAATTAATCTTTGAAAAATTCTGGTCTAACTAGTTTGAGTCTTGGATCGGTAGCTTCGGCTAGTTTCACCAGTCTAAAGAGACCAAGTATACTTGACCTTATTAGAATTGATTTCCCTAACGTACTATCATCTCACCGCCACCCAATACTATGTTGTTCAAATTTTAGTTAAGTTTGTTCAGTCCTTACACTAACCATTCCTAAGTCTAAGCATGGTAAATTGCAGAAATTAAGTAAACAATCAACCAAGCAATTTGCAATCAAGAATTAAATTCTATCTAATAATAAATATAGTTTTTAATTTGGCTCCCCCTGGACTAAAGCCACAGTAATGGTTAGGCAAGATGTGAATCTTGTCCTTGGGGATCCAATACTGATTTGATCCAGTTAGTTTGTTCAGGTACAGTTTAGGTACCCATGCCTGAACTTTATTTCTGGACTGATTCAGTACAGTAAAATATGATCTTTGTCTAGATTTGGTTCTATAGCCTAGTCCGGATCGATTTAGAACCGATTTCTGTTTTCCAAGAATCATGTCAAGACCCTTGGAACCAGAAGTGAATCATTCTAAAGCTGATCTAAGATCCTTAACTTGAGTTTTCAGGGAGGAATTCTCTTTCTCAAGTTTTTCAACTTGATTAGAGGTTCCTTCTTGAACCTTCTCAGTTAGGGGTTTAGAATCAGCTCCCTCTTTCAGGAGTTTTACTTCCTGTCAAAGGGATTCGACTCGGAGTTTGGCTTTCGCCAAATCTCGAGAAAGATAAGAGATTAATTCATTTAATTGACTTTTAGTAAATCCACTTACCTTGATTTCGCCATCCTCTGAAAAGGTCAGTCTGCTGTCGTCCTGTTCTGATTCTGACTCGGTCTCGACTTCTTCTGAGGCAGTTAGTGCTAGTAGGTTCGACTATGGGACCTCTTCTTCTTCTTCTTCGGAGGACTCATCTCACGTTGCTTGAAGTGCCTTCTTCCTTCTATTCTTCTTGGTTTCCTTTAGGTTCGGACACTCCGTCTTGTAGTGACCCTTCTTCTTGCACTCGTAGTAGGTCATGTTGGGCTTGTTCTTTTCGTTTGCGGGTTCAACTGGTTCATCCCTTCTCCGGCTGACTTTCCGTTTGTTGGTTTGGTTCTTCAATTCTTTGTAGTAGTTTCGGGCTAGTAGGACCAGCTTAGGTCGATCTCCTTCTTCGTCTTCTGAGTCTGAGTCTGAGTTAGACTCGGGTTCAGGTTGAGGCTTCTTCTTAGTTGTCCTTCCAGTTTTACCTGCAATAAAGGTAATACCTTTCTCGGCCAGATTGCAGTTAGTCTGTTCATGCAATTCTAATTCAGAGAACAATTCATCTAATTTTATTTTCGAAAGATCCCTTGAAACCTTGTATGCATCTACCATAGATGCCCACAAGGTGTTTCTCGGGAAAGCATTTAAAGCATACCTTATTAGGTCACGATTTTCTACCTTGTGACCAATGGTGTGTAGACCGTTCATTAGTTCTTGAATTCGGGCGTGAAGCTAAGCTGCTGCTTCGTTGTCGGCCATTTTGATGGTATACATCTTGTTCAGGAGCAGATCTCTTTTGCTGATCCGAGTGTCTGATGTTCCTTCATGCAGCTTGATCAGTTTTCCCCACAGCTCCTTGGCACTGTTGAAAGGGCCCACCCGGTTCAGCTCCTCTTTTATTAAGCCGCATTGAAGGGTCTGGGTCGCCTTTGCATCCGCTTCAATTTTCCATTTCAGAGTGGTGTCCCACTCTGTGTAGCTTTGAGGTACTCCTTCAGCATTTCTCGGAATCTCCAGTCCGGACTGGATGATTATCCACATGTCCACCTGAGTTTTCAGGTGGACCTCCATTCTGCTTTTCCAGTAGGAGAAGTCTTCTCCACTGAAGAGAGGTGGTCTTGCGGTGCTGAAGCCTTCTTGCATGGCCATTTTATCTGAAATATAAACTAGATAAAAAAAAGGAATATCCAAAGACTTGGTCTTGGATTAGTAGTGCGGGATAAAGGAAAAAATATTTGTCGAGTGGTGTTGCACCAACCTCGATCAACGAGAAGAAATTTGAATGAAAAAAAAATATTAGAAGAAATTTGAATGAAAAAAAATATTAAAAGAAATTTTTTTAAAAAAATCCGAAAAATTTTCAAACTAGTGGTTGCACCAAATTTGAACTTCCCCGCTCTGATACCACTTGTTGGATCGAGAGAAACGATAGAGGGGGGGGGTGAATATCGTAAAACGTTCTTCGGATAAAAACTAGAGCAAGTACGCAGCAGAATAAAAACAATCGCGAACACAGGTAATTTTACTTGGTTCGGAGCCTAGGTCGACTCCTACTCCAAGGCCCACGGTCGTTGACCGTTTTCTGCGGGCAATTCTATAAGTGCGCAAAAACAATTTACAAGAGTTGTACAATTATAGTATAGTAAACTGAAAGAAAATAGCTCTTCGTTACCGACGTTCGGTGTAGTTTATACTTCGGTGCAGATGGACGTCGCAGGCGCTTGAGTCGTGAGTGGAAGGTTCCCGGAGCAGAGCGCTTTGAGTCGAAGAGCAAGTTGGCGTTGGAAGAAGTGTTGTCTGAAGCCTTGGGGTCGAGGGCCCTTTTATAGCCCCTGGGGGCGCCCGGAACGTCGGGGGCACCCCCCCCCACGTGTCAGCCAATCCGCTTCCGTCTCGGTCAGCTCTGATCCCTTAAAACTCGGGATCCGGCTTTGACGGGGGCGCCTGGGTTGACCGGGTCTCCTCTTATCCGTTGGCTTCGCTGGGTTCTGCTTCGTTAGCTTCAACTGGGGGCGCCCGGGACGCTAGGGGCGCCCGGGAGCACGGGGGCGCCCTGCCCATGAGCTGTCGAAGCCTGCCTTTGCTTCATGTGTTTTGTGTTCACCTTGGGGGCGCTCGGGACACTCCGGGCGCCCTGGTCAGCTGCTGCCTCACTCCTTTGAGGCTCTCTGAGCTGCAGACACTCGTTCCTTCGGTCCTGCATCCAGGGTTAGTCCAAAACACCATAAAGAAATAAGATGTTAGTTTATACAGCCTTAGCTGTCTTGGTTCTAACTTTGGGCCTCCCAAATGGAGCCCTAGGTCGAACCGACGCCTACTGTTCCCTCGACGGGGAACGCGTCTTCACCTACTCCTCTTGGGAGAATTTACGTGATGCCAACCGGTTCCTCTGGTTGGACTTTTACCTAGCGGTCCTTCGCCAGGTCTTGGATACCAAGATGTCCTTCGCCCGGTGCCTAGCAGTCCTTCGCTAGGTCTTCAATCCCAAGCTGTCCTTCGCATGGTGCCTAGCAGTCCTTCGCTAGGGCTTCAGTACCCTGGCATTCCTTCGCCAGTGCCTAGCAGTCCTTCGCTAGGACTTTTTACCCTGGCATTCCTTCGCCAGTGCCTAGCAGTCCTTCGCCAGTGCCTAGCAGTCCTTCGCTAGGACTTTTCCTGCACACTTGAGTAACATGTTAGATAACAAATGAGACTTAACTTTTGAACCCTTTTGCCATTATCGAAACTCAGGTTCGACTTGTGTGCTTTCTGCACCAACAAATTCGTCTCCATATACTTTGGCACACTCCATGACCCATCTAAACTTCCGAGAGAAATCCTCTCGAGATCCATAGACCATGGGTCTCAACTTGGCTCCTAGAGCTTCCCCTTGAGCTCTTAGTCATAGTCACCTCCCTAAGTGACTCAACAAACACTAGGTCACACCTGTGTACCTCCAGTGACTCTTGGCCTACAACCTGAACTTTCTTAACTTTGGACACCTTGTCCTTGGTTAAGTTCTTCTTCTTCCCTTGAAATGGCTTTCCCTTGCCATTCTTAGACTTCTCCTCCTTACCATAGTTATATGCTACCCTAGCATATTTCTTTTCATTGGCATCGGAGAACTTAGATCGATATCCTAGACCCGATCTATCATTGTTGGGTTTTTGACTCCCCAACCCCATTCCTAAATCCTTAGATCCAATAGTGAATCTATCTAGGGTTTTCTCTAATTTATCAAGCTTTTGCCCTCAAAGCTTGATTTTCTCTTTCTAGGTTTTCAACCCTAGAATCAACATGTCCACCTTGGACATTTCTCGACCTACCCATTTGTCTAGGCATATGTCTCCCTTTCTTGGGATTAATGCCTTGGTCCTTAGGACTAAAAGTTCTAGGTTTATCATGATGCATGAATTTCCTAAGGTTTTGATATACAATATTAACCCTATTTTTATCATTATACCTAAATCCATGATTATTCTTAACAAACATATAAGAATTGGAAATTGGATTTATTTTCAAATAAGGGATTACCTTCCCCTTTACCTTTGAAGCTCTCCCTTGACTTGAGCTTCTCTTCTTTTCCAACTCCTTCAAATACACCAGTTTCTTGATTTCTCCTTTCTTTGGGCACTTGGTGTGGTAGTGTCCACGCTCACCACACGTGAAGCAAATTATATGCTTCTTCTCCTTCTTTTCCCTACAATCCATGTTAGTTTTCGAAGAAATTGACTTGGGTTTAGAGTTTACCTCCTTTTTCTTACCCAATGGACACTTGTCTTGTAGTGTCCCTTCTTGTTGCATCCAAAGCAAATAATGTGATCTTTTGACCTTGCTTTGGTGAAGGTGGATGTTTCTTCTTGCTCCGGCATTGAGGATGATCTTTCCTCCCCCTCAATCCTTGACATGGAGACTCCTTCTATTTCTTCCTCACTTGAGGATGCGGGCGATTCCACTTTCTCCTCCTCTTCGGATGTTGAACTTGATTCAACCTTCGATTGGTCTTTCTCCTTCTTTTGGACCAATGACCTCTTTTTCTTTGGGCTCCTCCTCTCCTTGTCTTTGTGTCAAATTTTCATGTAAAGCTATCACCTTTCTCCATAGCTCATACGCATTCTTGTATTCTCCTACATTTGACATAATATATGAAGGTAATAAATTTAAAACAATTCTAGTTACCTCCTTATCCGCCTCTGCTTCCTCCATTTGATCCTTGGTCCAATACCGAGGTCGAAGGCATTTTCCCTTCTTGTCCGTTCGAGCTTCAAATGAAACTTCCAATGCGGTCCCATTTGGAACTACGTCTCCAACCGCTTCCTCCAATAATCGAAGTCATCTCAATCGTATGGAGGTGGGATCCGAATATCCCATCCAAGCGGACCTTCCGAATCCATCTTCCTCTAGCTTTTTGATCTCTCGGCGGTTAGTCCATAGACGATCGAACCTTGCTCTAATACCACTTGTTGGGACCTTGACATACGGCTAGGGAGGGGGGGGGGAGAATAGCCGATCATCCACTTGATTCACGGTTTCTTCCTACAAGTGTTAGCACGCACAAGCGGAAACTTAAACTATAAATTAAAACCAATGCTAACACAAACCGTTTATGTGGTTCGGAGATAAGGCTCCTACTCCATGACTGTCCGTAAGGTAGACGATCATGATCCGTCGGTGGATGAGTCCCTGGAAGACCTCAGGCTAGCTCTTGTCGCTCCTTGTGGGTGGAGAAACCTCGCCACAAACCCTCGACAATACCTGAGCACTAGAAGACTACTAATAAGCTCTAACCAAGCTTATTTCGTCAAGAACTCTTAGCCAAAATCAAGCTCTCTTAAATAGTGCTCTTTTCTGAAATGACCGTTACCAGTCGACTGGTGTTAGCACCAGTCGATTGGTCCTCGTGAATTTGAATGTCACTGCCCAACGATTCAAATTCTGGTCGACACCAGTCGACTGATCGCAGGATCAGTCGACTAATCTTTCTGTGCTCTACATTAGTCGACTGATCCAAGCATCAGTCGACTGCCACCTCTCCAAACCTAAGGTTTTCCTTCCCGAGTACAATTCTCTCAGCACTCGAATCTTAAGATTTCCCTAGTACAATTATCTCAGCACTCGAACCCTCACGACTTAGCTGACTCTTCATCCAGCAGCCTCGATTTGTTGCCTTCAAGCCTTCTTCGACTTTGGCTCTCGTCCCTCGGATGCATGCAAGCCCATGGCTCATCTCCTCATGCAATCCTTCACGTATGCCTCGAAGTGCGCTTCCCTTGGCTTATCGTTCCTGCTTCAGCAGCCTCGACCTGTTGCCGTCAAGCCTTCTTCGACTTCGGCTCTCATCCCTCGGATGCATGCAAGCCCACGGCTCATCTCCCCATGCCATCCTTCGCGTATGCCTCGAAGTTCGCTTCTCTCGGCTCATCGTCCATGCTTTATCCACGGTCCCTCAGATGCATACAAGCCCATGGCTTGTCTCCTCACACCATCCTTCACCGGACCCGATGCTATCCAGCTAAGTCCATGTGTATCATGCAAACCTGCACACTCAAATACACATATCAAACACAAGAGTGAACCTAACTTAAACCCTTTGCCCAAACATCAAAACACATGGTCACTCCGGACCATAGATTGCCCCAACAAATCTTCTATCGTATTCCTATCCTCTTCTTGGACGTCGTGTAGGCGACAATCTTCCAAGAATCGCAACCACCACTCACCCTTCTTCTTCCTCCTTTCTCCTTCCTTGATGCGTCAACCTAGCCTCCCTTCAAGGTTGCGCCGACCCTTCCTTTCTTCAAGGTTGCGCACGCCCAAAGGAGTGGAGAGAAGAGAAAGAAGCAAAAGTTATTCTTCCTTCTCCCTAAACCCTAGCGGCACGCCACCCTTGTTGTCGGGGCCGCATGCCCAAGAGGAGAGAGAGAGAGAGGGGGGGGGGAGAATAGGCTTAGGGTTGGTTCATGATAGCTTAAGAGGCTATATATAGGCTACAATAGGGACCAAAAGGAGGAGTTGGTTATGGTCTCCTAATGGATCTTTAACCCGACCCGTTAATAATAACCCGCTCCACTATGGGTTATTATTGAACCACCACACCAACCCCATATTTCAAGTATGGGCTCCTTCATATTATGTGTACATTATCTCCCCGTGTTTAAGATATCGCATGTCCGCTGAAAATTTAATTAATTAACATATAACTCCAAGAGTAGTACCACTCAACTTCATTATCATGTTGGACCAAGTCCACCTGCAAGATTTACATGATAATCCTTATGAGCTCCTCAAGGGGACATCATCAGCCTAAAAAATTAGGACACAATTTCCTTCTATAATCAACGACACACCATATAAATAATATTATTTCTTAATTTACTGGGCCTATTGACTTAACGAATAAATTTTGTCTATTGATAAATTAAAGAAATAAATATTAAGTATATGTGCTCATTATTATTTCGGGATTAAGAGCATGTACATCCATAATAACCGAGGTCTTATTCGATTATATGGTCAGTATAAATTGAATCACCTCAAAACGGTCCTGGTCAATACACACAAAGTGCACTAGTGTAATTCTATGGTCAAGATAGATTAATACCAAATTACACTACAACCGTTCCGATGGTTTGTCCAAATCCATCTTGATTGTGAGCTACTACTTATAGTTTACAAGGAACTGATAACATGATCTTCTGTGTGCCACCACACACCATGTTATCTACAATGTGAAGTAATGGACAATTGCATACATATAACAAATATAAAATGCAAACACATGACCACTCTAATTCTTATTCTAAAATAGATGTTCATACAAAAGCTAGGCTTATAGTATACATCCTAACACCAACAACCAAGTCAACCTACCTTTTTTTCACTAGTGGCTCACTCTTCAAGGATCTTCGCACTGTCTGTGGGAATATGTACTTGAATTGATATACTAAGATAGAAAACATCAGAAAACCCGCTACCATCACCATATCACATGACAATCTCAACAAAATCATGGATGCCGCAGTGCGAGGAGTATTAGAGCAGCAACAAGTTGTATGCAAACAACCGCAGATGGCAAACCATCCGTCCTCACGGATCCTTTCCGCCACAACTAAAGTACTCCAAGTTCCCTAACAAATACAAGCACAATCGATCCGCATGCCTATTGCTTCGATCATCAATCCTATTATTGCATTTGTGCGAAGTGAATACTTTGTGGAATCTTCAACCGAAGGAAGAACCCCCCACCCCGCTTTTTCTTTTAAGCAGCAGCCCAAGGAGACTTTGAATGATTATATTCAACGGTTCAATTGAGTGGCTCAATATGCCCCTTCAGCGACCTCCGAAATATTATGAGTGTCTTTTCACAAGGCTTATTAGAGGGGGATTTCTTTAGATTCTTGTTGAAGAAACCCCTGGCAATCTTCGATGATCTACTTGGTTGATCAGTCAAGTACTTTAATGTGGAAGAAGTCCAATCAGCTCAGAGAAAGGACGTCGGTACTCTGGGCACTCCTACTATTCAGTCGGAGCGTAAAGCGCCTCCACTTTCTCTATGGAACAAGGAGTCGCGTCCAACTTATCATCGATTGGCAGGTCATTGATGGGAAAGAGCAATCCAAACGTAGAAGTTGTTTCTCATTCAACCCATAACACTAGCCGATCGCTTCCCAAAATGATGGGTCATTTATGCGCTTGTCACCAAAAAGAGGTTATACAACCGAAGATTTTTATAATTATGTTTACGAACTTCGACGGAGTGCCAATCGACACCCATTCAATTGGGGCCTCTCTCTCCCAGGCCTTCTCGTCGCTTTCCTCCCCAAGCGGCTCGTCACAATGATGAGGTATACTAATTGGACAAGCATGCTCGGACGCCCCCCCCCTAGGAGGCACCGAGAAGACTCTCCACCTTGATGGGAAGTCGATAAAAAAAAGGCAAAGGTAAAGCTAAAGTCTCTCCTAAAGGAATAGTTGGTATGATTTCCAGAGGCCCCACAAATGTATATTCTAATCGGGCCTTGAAAATGCATAGTAGGCAATTAAAAAATTATGAAGTTGGCACCAATCAGTATAGAAGATCTAGCCCTTCTATAAACTTTGGACCTGAAGATTTGGAAGGAATAAAGGTTTCTCATAAAGATGCACTGGTAATTCAACCTTTGATTGCTAAGTATTCTAGAAAAAGATTTTCGTAGCTTAGTCAATATTATATTCTAAAAACTTTAGACCAAATGCTAGTTGATGATGAAGAACTTCGGCCAATGACCACTCTGTTGTTCAAATTTTCTAGACACCAAGTGCAGCCGCTTGACCAAATAAGTCTTTCCCAAACTCTTGGGAAAGAACTTCTGGAAAGGAATTGGTGGTCACCTTTTATGATACTGGATACTACTACTTACAATGTCATCCTAGGAAGACTGGCGCTAAGTGCCTTTCGAGTGGTGGTCACTACGTTTATGAGAAGATAAAGTCTCCAGTATATGATTGAGTCAGGGAGGTCAAAGGAGACTAATCCTTCCAGAAAATGTTATGTTGATGTTGTCAGAACTGGTTCCCGAAAAACTGGACGAACTCAAGAAACATTACAAGTTTATGTGCCTATAGACTGACCGGTGGAAGAAAAAGAAGCCACAAAAGTCCAACAGGTAGAGATGCAAGAGGAGGTCCAAATTCACCTCAATTGGGAGAATGGCATCACCCAAATCTCTGCCAATTAGAACTTAAACAAAGACTGGTGGTATGTCTCTCCAAAAATCATGATATCTTCGCCTACTTTGCAAAGAAAATCATCAGCGTCTCCCGAACCTTGATGATACACTTTCTCAACTTTCTCCCCAATGTGAGACCAGTCAAGCAAAGACAGAGACACTTCGGATTTGATCATGATAAGATAATCCAAGCAGAGACCACTAAACTCCTAGAGGTCGGGCATATTCGGGAATTCAATTCCCTACTTGGCTTGCCAACGTAGTCTTGGTGTCCAAGCCCAGAGGAAAATGGAGAGTTTGCATAGATTTTTGGGATCTTAATAAAGTTTGTCCAAAGGACTGCTATCCCCTTCCTCGTATCGGCTAGCTAGTGGACTCGACTTTCGAATGCGAGTTTATTTGTATGTTGGACGCCTATCAAGGCTATCATCAAGTTTCCTTGTCTCCCGAGGATCAAGAAAATGTCAGTATCGTCACCTCTAACGGAACCTTCTATTATCATTTTATGTCATTCGGACTAAAAAATACAGGAGCTACTTATCAACTGCTGATGGGCCGGGTGTTCAACCACTAGAGTGGAAGGAATATTGAGGTTTATGTGGATAATGTTCTGATCAAGACTAGGCGGTCTGAAGACTTAATCACTGATATTGAAGAAACCTGCAACACTTTGAGGTGTTACAGGATCAAAATAAATTTGAGTAAATGCCTCTTTGACATGAAAAGCGAGTGATTCCTTGGATATGTAGTGATCGAATAGGGAATTACGGCTAATCCAAAATAATTTTAGGCCCTTCAGGATATGTCTCCTCTGCGTAATCTTGGAGAAGCGCAAAGGTTGGTCGGCCGTATGATGGCTCTCTCCTGATTTATTTTCCAACTGGTTGATCGGAGCCTTCCATTCTTTAAAGTGCTTCGTAAAACTTCTAAGTTAGACTGAGATGAAAGTTTAACCAAGCTTTCATTGAGCTCAAGAAGTATTTATCCCGCCTGCCAATTCTCTTCAAGCCAGTCACAAGAAAAAAGTTATTCTTATACTTATTAGCAGTCGAGCGGGCAATTGGCTCTACACTGCTATGAGAAGAGGGTAATATACAATACCCTATTTCTTTTTTTTAACACTTATTAAAAGATGTAGAGAGCAGGTATACTCCATTAGAGAAGTTGGCTTTCGTATTAGTCTTGACTGTTCGACGATTAAGACTATATTTGCTATCTCATCCAATCACTGTTCTCACTAATAGCAATTTGGGATGTGTATTAACCAATCCGGTGGCATTAGGCAAATTGATCAACGATGGAGCTAAGTGAATATGATATTCACTATCAACCCCGAACGACCATCAAAACTCAGGCCTTAGTGGATTTCATAACTGAAGCAATAAGTCTCAACTTAAAGGGAATTTGGAAATTTTATGTGGATAGGTCATCCACCAAATAGGGCAGTGGAGCCAGAATATTGCTAATTTCTCTCCAAGAGGATATCCTATAATTATCCATTCAGCTTAATTTTTGAGCCGCCAATAATGAGATTGAATATGAAGCTCTGCTTGTTGGTATTCAAGCAACTAAGTGAGTTGTGTTGGTGCTTGGATGGCTAGAGAGGGGGGGGGGTGAATGTAGCCAGACACAAATTTCTCGCTCTTTTAAAAGGTTCTGCACTTCAAGAGTTAGCAGCAACAGCGGAAGCAATACAAAACAGAGAAACAAAGTTGCAGAAACTAAAACCCTAAACTAAGCACAAGCTCAAGACTCTAACAAAGAGGATTTACAAGGTTCGAGGATAACTTGCCCCTACTCCTTGGCGTGCCCGTAAGGTGGGCGATCCCTTGATCGTCGGCAGATCAAGCCCCGAAAAATCTGGATAGAATGGAACCTCCTTCTCGGTGGAGTAACCTCTCCACAGCGTTTCAATCAGAATGAAGAAAATAAGTACAGAGAAACACGAGAAGGCTTACAGAGCACTTAGAACAAAAGGAACACAAGAGAGCTCTCCACCGAGCTCCACTCAGCACAGATCTCACGCAAGAACTCCCTGCTCTTCGTGTCTTCTTGCTGATGGACTCACCAAGCTCTCTGCCTCTTCCAAGTGCTCAAGAGTATGATCAAAGTTGTTGCTCAAGTGATTTATAGTTGCTTTCTCAAAGAGATGGATCAAAAGTTCTCAAAAATTGTTGCTGAGACTTCTTCGCCGCCAAGCTCTTAAGCCTCTGCCCACTGATTGTCAGGTCACAGCCACCCCTCTGCAGCTCCCAGCTGCACAACTGCAACTGCCCAGCTACCCTGACCTCTCCTGGACTCCCTGAGCTCCCCTCACCCAAGCCCCAGTCAGCATCTCAGTGGTGCAGTCATCCGTTGAAACCTGAGAAGGAAAACTGCCAAACCTGATGTAGCAAAAGACTCCAGTTGACCCTCCTTGGATGATCCTTGTGCTATCTGCACACTTAGCAGATGATTAGCACACCAAATCAATAGAAGATCAAGTATTAAAAGAATCAGAGCAGAGAACAGTAGGAAATCAGAACGCAATCAGACATCTGACAGCGGATTTGAATTAAAGCTGTCAGCTACTGATCGGTCACGGGACCGATCAGAGTGAACCCTGATCGGTCACCAGACCGATCAGGATAGGCTCAGTCTGATCAGGCTCCAGCCTGATAGGTCCCCAGTGAGAAACCCGAAATCATGACTTTCTAATGATCGATCACCAGATCGATCCCAAGTCGTGGATCGGTCACCAGACCGATCCACTCCTTCTCTGACGATTTTTCCAGCTTTGCAGGCCAACCCTCCTGATCGGTCACCGGATCGATCAGAGTGGGTCCTGATCGGTCTGGTGACCGATCAGGCCACTCTCTGACCGATCAGGCTCCAGCCTGATCGGTTATAATGAGAAGCTCACGACACTTGATCATTCACCAGAACGATCTGAAGGTTCAGAAGACAACCAAAGTCTCTGTATGCTCCCTGATCGGTCACCAGACCGATCAGACATCACTGGATCGGTCACTAGACCGATCCACGAAGGAAGTTCATGCCAACATCCCTGATCGGTCACCAGACCGATCCAGCCAAGGTCAATACCACTCTAAGTCAAGAGAACGGGCCTCCTAGCCTTCTCTGACTCGTGCTCAGTCCCCCGGACCAAGACTCCGTGCCCAGCTTCACTCACCGGGACTTCATTCAACCTAGCTTCCTAAGATAGGACCTGGCTTCACTCACCAGGATTTCAGTCAACCTAGCTTCCCAAGCTAGGGTTTCATCCAACCTAGCTTCCCAAGCTAGGACCAGGCTTCACAAGTTAGGGTTTCATCCAACCTAGCTTCTCAAGCTAGGACCTGGCTTCCCAAGCCAGGATTTCATCCAACCTAGCTTCCCAAGTTAGGACCTGGCTTCCCAAGCCAGGATTTCATCCACTCCGTGCCCAGTCCCCGACCAGGACTTAATCCCAATCATCTCATTAACCTAAACTAAAATCAGTGTTAACACCAAAACAACAATCAGGGTCAGACTGCATCAACAAGTTGGTGCCTCTTGGATCATCATTCATTCAAACTCATAGTTGGCCTCTCAACAGATAGAAGGAATTGCATAAGCCTTCTCCCGAATGAAAGTAGATTTCCAAGAAGTGGTTTTCTAGAAGATTCCTTGGTTGGATAATTTAAAGGCCGATGAGCTTGTAAAAATGGCGAGTGCCTTGGCCACATGGACCTTAGATGATCTAATTGTACAAACCTCATTCATCGCTCAAATTGATTGGGAACCCAATTAGGGTGAACCTCCCGACTGAAGGACTCCCCTCATTTGTCTCCTCTGGCATGGAATCCTATCCCCCAACTTAGAGTAGACTCAACTATTGAAGAGAAAAGCCTCTCGGTTTACTCTAATTGACAACTATTTATATTGATGAGTTTTCTCTCACCCTATCCTTAAGTGTCTTGGATCTAATGAAACTAAGCATGTCATGCTAGAAATTCATAAAGACATTTGTCAAAACTATATTGGGGGTCGAACACTTGCACGAAAAGTTTTGTTGATCCCTTATTTTTTTGCCAACCTTACAAGCTTACATCGCCAAATTTATAGCCATTTGTGAGCATTGCCAGAAGCATCAGCATCTCTCTCATCATCTGACTATGCTTCTCATGACCTCAATTGTCTCCTATCTATTCGATCAATGGGGGATGGATATAGCAGGACCTTTCCTAACCGGACTATAACAGATGAAATTTTTGTTAGTCACTGTCAACTACTTCTCTAAATGGGTAGTGGCAGAAGCCTTGGTTTGAATAATTGAAGAGGTTGTGATGAAATTCTTATGGAAAAACATTGTTTGCTGATTTGGGAACAAACTTGTCTCCGATAATGATCGACAATTCCAAGGCCACAAACTCAGAGAATGGTGTGAATGGTTGGTATTCAACAAGATTTCACATCAATAGTCTATCCTCAAAGTAATGGACAAGCCGAAGTAGTCAATCGGGAGATTATTTAAGGGCTTAAGATCAAGTTTGATCATGTGAGAGACAACTAGACCAAAGAGCTTCCAAGTATACTTTGGGCCTACCGGACCACACTAAGAGAAAGTACTGGTCAAACTCCTTTTCACTTGGTTTATGAGGGAGAAGTTTTTATCCTGGTCGAGGTCAGTAAAGAATCCATTTGGTTAGACATCTATGATCATTAAGACAATGTTGATCGGCTATTCCTTGATTTGGACCTCGTCATCGAAATCAAGGAAAGGACCACTGCATGGCTCATGACATATTGATAAAGGATGAGACAAACTTACAACAAGAGAGCCAGTCCACGAACATTTCAAGTAGGTGATCTCGTCCGGCGAAAAATCAAGTCGGTTGAAGATGTCAACGAGCAGCAATAGGGAGGTCCCTACCAGATTAGCTGCAAGCTAAGCTCATGCACTTATTATCTTTAAGATCTTAAAGGAAAAAAATGGATCAACCATGAAATGACAACTACTTGCTACCCTATAAGTAATTTTAAGTATCCTTTGTGTACTATTTTACTATATCCTGAATACTATGTACATAATCTTTTTTCCAATGAAAAGCTCAAGCTGATTGCCGCTTTATCTGCTCTCCATCTTTGGATATATGAATTACTAAAATCCTCTGATCATGTATCTGTGACATCTATCAGCAAATGCTATCTTATACGCTCACCCTCCCCAGATAGAAACCTAGCAGCCCTTGATCACGAATCAGTGGTGTGCATTTGCAAATATCCACTTAAGAGCTCATCCTCCCCAATCGGGAGCTAGTAGCCCCTGATCATGGATTAATGTTGTCCATCGGCAAATGCTCTCTTAAGGGATCACCCTCCCTTGATCAAGAGTTAGTAGCCCCTAATCACTGATCAATGGCATCCATCAATAAATGTCCTCTTAAGGGCTCATCATCCTCGATCGAGAGCTATCAACCCCTTAATTGCAAATCAATGGCATCCATAAACAAATACCCTCTTAAGGGCTCACCCTCCACCAATTGAGAGTTAATAACCCCTAATCACATATCAATAGCATTCATAAGCAAATGCCCTCTTAAGGGTTTACCCTCCCTCGATCGGGAGCTAGCAGCCCCTAATCATGGATCAGTAGTGTCCATTAACAATAATTTTTTTTAAGGCTTCACCCTTCCCCGATCGAGAGCTAACAGTCCCCTTATCACGAATCAGTGACATTTATAAGCAAATATCTTCTTAAGGTCTGACCTGCCCAATTGGGAGTTAGCAGCACCCTGATCACGGATCAGTGACGTTCATCAATAAATATCCTCTTAAGGGATCACCCTCCCCAACTGGGAGCTAGCAATCCCTGATCACGGATCAATGAAGTCTATCAGTAAATGCCCTCTTACGGGCTGGCGCTTCCCAATCAAGAGCTAGCATCCCATGATCATGAATTAGTGGTGTCCATAAGCAAATATCCTCTTAAGGACTCACTGACTAGAGCACTTAAAGTCCTCCCGATCTGGCCCTCCAACAAATTTTCTCAAGAAAATCCCCAAGGAATTCTCGATTGGGAACCCTCGATGAGCTCACCAACTGGAGTGCTTAACGACCTCCTGGTCGGGCTCTTATCAAAAATTTCAAAGGTAATCTCAGTCAGGAATGTTAGGACCTTTGCGTCTAGATAGAGGGAGGGAGGGAGGAGAGGCAGGGGTGAATAGCTTTTCTTTGATTTCGTCTACAAATAGTTAGCGGAAGCACAAGAAGAATATAGACAAAATCAAAAACAACTAAAACAATGCTAACTGCCTTAATTTACTTGGTCTCCACCTCCTTGAGGTGACTAATCCAAGGATCCACACCCACACAATCAATCTCCACTATGCTTTTCTCCTTTTCAAGTCAAGCTTGAAGGTGGAAAAACCCTTATGAAATGATCTCTTCCTCTTACAAGATTAGACTGATTTTTGGAGGAAGAAATTTAGAACTTGAAAGCTTGGAGACTTCAGAATGTGCAAGAAAAACGAAAAGATCAAGTTATGTCTTCTTCAAGCTCTGAAATCTACTTTTATATTACCCTCAACATTAGTCGACTGGTATCATGATCAGTTGACTGATAAGCTTCAACGGTCATTGTAGATTGCATTTGATTTTCTATCGTCAGCCTGTAACGGTAACATATCAGTCGACTAGGACCTGACCCAGTCGACTGATCTTTCTGTTTGGTCCGATGTTGGGTAGCAGTCGACTGATTCCTCTTATCAGTTGACGCAACTCTTTATTTGGCGTACCAGTCGACTGATCCTCTCATTAGTCGATTGATACATCATGAATGTGATGTTTTGCTTTTCCTTAACGTAGACTTATGCCTTCAAACACCTTCTATCAGCCTTGCACCCTTAGAATGCTTCCGAGCCCTCGACTCCTCATTCTTGCACTTGCCTTGAAGTGCTTCTCTCGGCTTTGTCATGCTAAGTCTTCTTTTGCTAAGAGGCTGCACCTTCGGGACTTCATCCGCTAAGACAATCTTCTTGGACTTCTGTTGCTATATCTTCATACCTGGGCTTTCCTTTGTACCTACATACTCAAGTATCATGTTAGATCACCAACATTGCCTAACTTAAACTCATTTAACCAAACATCAAAAATGAATAGTATTAGGAGCATAATTGCACTAACAATCTCCCTCTTTTTAATGTTTGGCAAATTTGCTTAAGTTAGGTCTTTAAATATATATAATGATCAAAAAGCATTAAAAGAATATAATCATAGAGCTCATCTAACTTAACCAATTTTAATTCTCTCACTTTGTCACACAATAAAAAGATAGATGGAGAAAAACTAGTCAAAGCTCCCCCTTAAAGGAAGCTCCCCCTTAAACCATACTACTGTTGGGACCTTGGCGTTTAGCTAGGGGGGAATATCTACTTTTTGATTTTGTTTACAAGAATGTTAGCTAAAGTACAAAAACAATATCAAACAAAATCAATAAACAAAGGAAACAATGCTAACTCCCATGATTTACTTGGTATCCACCTCCAAGAGGTGACTAATCCAAGGATCCACACCACACGATCAAGCTTCACTATGATCTTCTCTTTAAGGTGGAGAAACCT
>JAGFNQ010005470.1:102481-295747 GCA_024364735.1 Boesenbergia rotunda | reverse complement strand
AGCTGAACGGTAACTAGAACGACCCCTTGGAGTCCTCGAACGATTATCAAATGTAACTTTGGCCTGAGAACTAAGGTTGTAGAAGGTGGATTTCTTTGTTCGTCCACCGACAACTGTTGGGGCAATCTATGGTCCGGAGTGACCATGTATTTTGATGTTTGGGCAAAGGGTTTAAGTTAGGTTCACCTTTATATTTGATATGTGTATTTGAGTGTGCAGGTCTTGCAAGATACACATAGACTCAGTTGGATGACTTCGGGTACGGTGAAGGATGACATGGAGGCAAGCCGTGAGCTTGTGTGCATCTGAGGGACCATGATATAGCAGGGACAATGAGCCGAGGGAAGCGGACTTCGAGGCATGCGTGAAGGATGGCATGGAGGCAAGCCGAGGGCTTGTGTGCACATCTGAGGGATAGGAGCCAAAGTCGAAGAGGGCTTGAAGGCAACAGATTGAGACTGGTGGAGTAGGAACGATGAGCCGAGGGACGCGAACTTCGAGGCATGCGTGAAGGATGGCATGGAGGCAAGCCGAGGGCTTGTGTGCACATCTGAGGGACGGGAACCGAAGACGAAGAGGACGCGAAGTCAACATATTGAGGCTGCTGGATGAAAAGTCAACAGAGTCGTGAGGGTTCGAGTGCTGAGGGAATTGTACTCGGGAAATCCTAGGGTTTGAGTGCTGAGAGAAATGTACTCGGGGAAGAGAAACCTTAGGTGTAGAAGTGGATCAGTCGACTGGTGTCAGGGCAGTCGACTGGTATATGCCACAAAAAGATCAGTCGACTGCTAATGGGGCAATCGATTGGTGGTGGTTGGAAATTGGAGCGTTGGGCTTGCAACGGTCGAATTTAAGTAGGACCAGTCGACTAGTAATGGACCAGTTGACTGGTAATGGTCTTCTTAGCCTTGAGCACTATTTAAAGGGGTTCGTTTTGGTTGAGAGTTTTTGACGAAATTGGCTTTGGTTAAAGTCAATTAGTAGTCTAAGAGCTCAGAAGTGTTGTTCGGGTTGTGGCGAGGTTTCTCCACCCACAAGGAGCTACACGAGCTAGCCGGAGGTCTTCCGGGGAGTCATCCACCGACGGATCAGGATCGTCCACCTTACGGACATCCGTGGAGTATGAGCTCTATCTCCAAACCACATAAAGGTTTGATGTTAGCGATTGTTTGATTTTGTTATTAGTATTTCCGCTTGCGCACGCTAACGTTGTAGGTAGAAAAATCGCGTTAAGTTATTCACCCTCCCCCCTCTAGCTTAACGGTAAGATTTTTCATACAATCAAATTCATGTGCTAAAAATTGCTACTCTCAATATAATGAGTCAAATTGATGTTTGAGGACATGGATACAATCAAGAGAATTAGAATAAAATATAAAAGTTAGTATCATGTCAATCCGAGATCGTTTGGTTCATCAGCCGATTTTGTCCAAAATCGACTGATGGACCAAACGACCTCGAATTGATATGAAATAAATTTCTATATTTTAGTCTAATTCTCCTGATTATATTCATATCCTCAAATATTAATATGACTCAATATATTGAGAGTAATGATTTTTGAAACATGAATTTGATTGTTCAAAAAATCTAATTCGTGTTCAAAAAATCATTACTCTCAATATATTAAGTCAAATTGATATTTGAGGACTTGAATATAATCTTAAGAATTAGACTAAAATATAGAAGTTAGTTTCATGTCAATCCGAGGTCGTTTGGTCTATTAGCCGGTTTTGTTAAAAAACGATTAATGGACCAAACGAACCTGTAGATAGACCAAAAAATCACGGATTAATATGAAACCAACTTTTATAGTTTAGTCGAATTCTACTGATTAAATTCATATTTTCAAACATCAATTTAACTCAATATATTGAAAGTAGTGATTTTTGAAATACAAATTTGATTGTTCGAAAAATTTAATTCGTATTAAAAAATTCACTACACTCAATATATTAAGTCAAATTGGCGTTTGTGGTCAGGAGAATGAGACTAAAATATAGAAGTTAGTTTCATGTCAATCTGAAGTCGTTTGGTCCATCTACCGGTTCGTTTGATCCATCCATCGGTTTTGGGGTAAATGGACCAAACGACCTCAGATTGATATGAAATTAATTTCTATATTTTAGTCTAATTCTCTTGATTATATTCGTCCTGTCAAATATTAATTTGATATAATATATTAAGAGTAGTTAATTTTTTTAACACAAATTAGATTTTTCGAACAATCAAATTTGTGTTTCAAAAATCATCACTTTCAATATATTAAGTCAAATTAATGTTTGAGGACATGGATATAATCAGGAGAATTAAACTAAAATATAAAAGTTATTTTCATGTTAATCAGAAGTCCTTTGATCCATCACACGGTTTGTTTGGTCTATTAGTCGATTTTGCCCAAATCAAGTTTTGGACCAAATGATTTCGGATTGATATAAAACTAGCTCCTATGTATTCGTTTAATTCTCCTGATTATATCCACACCTTCAAACATCAAATTGACTTAATATATTGAGAGCAGTGATTTTTAAACACGAATTCGATTGTTTAAAAAATTCAATTCGTTTTTAAAAAATCACTACTCTTAATACATTAGGTTAAATTTATGTTTGTGGACATAGATATAATCAGGAGAACTAATCATACATATAAGAACTAATTTCATATCAATCCGAAATCATTTGGTCAATCGGTCGATTTTGCCTTCCTATCCTCAGGCAAAACCGACTGATAGACCAAATGACTTCGGAATGAAATGAAATTAGTTTCTATATGTATGATTAGTTCTTTTAATTATATTCACTCTCTCAAAAATCAATTTAACCCAATTTATTGAGAGTAATGATTTTTTTAATACGAATTAAATTTTTTGAATAATCGAATTCGTGTTTAAAAAATCACCATTCTTAATATATTTGGTCAAATTTGTTTGAGGGTGTGAATATAATAAGAAGAACTAACCATATATATTGGAATTAATTTCATGCTATATTCTAAATTTGTTTTATTTATTAATCAATTTTATCTAAATTAAATTTTAATTAAAAAATTAAAACAAGACACTCATTTGTAAAATCAGTCAACCGCTTCCCTCTCAGCGGGTGAGAACTGAAGGAAAATTATTCGATTGATGATTTTCTGGTTGGGATAAAATTGAAAATAGATATATTGATAATTTCGAAATTATTTGATATGATTTAAATATTTAATAAATTTCACTAAGCGATTTAAGAAATTACTGTAAAATTTTTAATTGTTGGAGCCACTTTAGTTCCTGCAACTACTCACGCTCTTCTCATGTGGTGATCCAATTGTATTGATAATTCATTGAAAATTTGATTTGACTGTATGTGATACTTCGTGATAATCTGAGATTACAGGATGTTAGCAGGTCGGGCCGAGGAAAGAAGGGGTTGGGCTCTGTTTGTGGGCCTAGGCAAAATTAAGCCCGGGAAATCAAACTAGGAATCAGGATCCGTGAGCGGTCAGAAGTTGAGTTTTGAGTCGAATGATGCTCGTCATCAGAAATGGGGGCTCGGAAAAGAGGGGCATGGTAAAAGAATTTGAATGTCATAAAAAGAACGTCGTCACACAGAAAGAGCTATAAAAGAAGAATGATAATTTTGAGTATGCTAATTCTACAAGATCGCCGCCAAGCCGGTGCAAGACTAGTAAATTTATTTCTAAATTTACTGGGAATAACTTTTGCTTTTTAATGTATATTTTCAAAAGGGTATCAACCCTTCCAGCAAACTATCAGTTTCAATAGATTATGATCTATTGAAACTTGAAACGTGGGAATCAAAATTTGGCAAAATTATTATGTCCGTCCTCATCACATACTAGCCACAACATCCGAGCTAGTAGTCTCCGTGATTTACCTTCCTCCATATTAACCTAGGACGTGTTGATAGAGGTATTGAGGGCGAGCGAATCACCTTTTATCCTCTTGTAAAATCTATTATATTTATCACGCGTGCTTAAAATTATAAGCATATTTTTTCTCTCTTAATTATTATCTATAAGCATCCTTCAAAAGAAAAGGAAATTTAATTACAAAGTTTTCTGAGTCGAAGAAAAATCTAAACAATTGATCAGAATGATCTTCATCATCAATTCTTCTTTATGATGTTTTTTTTAAAGAATGATCTTCGCCGAACTAATTCCCTTCACCAACTTAGATCCTACAATCTAATAAATTCATCACACGTGCTCTGTTTTATAAGCTTATTTTGCTCTTCTGTTTGTTTATAAACATGTTTTAGATGAAGAACGGCAGAAGCTCAGCATTAAACATTTGTCCATCTTTATTTTATTTCTTCAATGTTGCTGAAGAAAGAAGAATTGCATACGTATAAAAGTTTTTGAATCACAGAAGAAACTATCAACTTTGTAATGAAGATTGAACTACTGCTGATAATTCAAAAAGCACCGGGTTTAATTCACCGGCAGCTGGAAAAATTAAGCTTAGTTCAATTCTTTAATGGAAATTCACTCTATCTGCTTCGTCCTGCAGATCGATCAAGGCGAGATTGATTGGATAAACACGCCGGCTCTCACTTCGATCCAGCCGGAATCTGCGCGAGGACAGGACACCCAATGAGGAGGCGCCGGAGACACGAGCTCCCGGATTTGGTCCGTTGGAGACAGACCGCTTGAATCTGCCGGAATATTCTCCTCTTCCATCGAGGAAGATGAAGCGTGGATTGGAGTAGAACTGACAGAAGGCGGGGAAAACAAGGAAGGTATTTCCAGCACATTCGTCGGAGAGGCTCCAAGCGGAGTAGTGCATTCCCATGATGCGCCGGCGATGTCCTCGACGGCGTCGGTCGAAGCAACGAATGGATGTCTCAGCAGCATCTCGGCCGTCCATCTCTTGGCAGGGTCTTTGGCGAAGCAGAGTCTGAGGAAATCCTTCCTCTTTTCGGATAAATCCGCAGGGATCTCCGGCGAAGCGTCGCTGAAGGCGATTTTGAAGAGTAACCCCCACGCGTCACCGTCGTGCGGATTCGGCCACGGCGGCCGACCGGTTGCCATCTCCACCACCGCGCACCCGAGGGCCCAAATGTCCCCCGGAGCTCCGTGCTCGTCTCTGGTGGCCGCCTCCGGCGACATATACAACAGAGTGCCGCGGAAACCTTTGGCGCGGTCGTCGGCCTTCTTGGCGAGGCCGAAGTCGGATATTTTGACGGCGCCGCCGTCGAACACCAGAACATTCTGCAGCTTGACGTCGCAGTGGGCGTAGCCGCGTGCGTGGACGTAATGCAGCCCGAGGAGAATCGCTCTGGTGTAGTGCCGGACGGCGGGCTCGGGGAATGATCCGCCAGAGCGCAGAAGGATTTCACGGAGCGAGCCGCCGCCGGCGTACTCGAGGAAAATATTGTAAGACTCCTCCGAGCAGGAGGAGACCACGTCGGAGAAGAAGCATCGAATCAAATAAGGGCAGCCGTCGAGGCGGGAAAGGACGGCCTCCTCGTTGCGGAGGACGGCGGAGGCAGAGAGCGGCGTGGACTTAACGGCCATCAACGGAGGCAGAGGATCCCGAGAGAGCCGGCGGACGTGGGCGAGGCTGACAGTGGCGAGGCTACCGCGGCCGAGGACTTGTCCGCGGCTCCATTTCATGATGCCAAGACCGGCGAGACGCCAAATTAACAAGTTTGCAATGGCGTCTCTTCTCAATGGAAGCGTTTATATATATATGCGTTTGGAAACGAGTCGATGTCACTTAAACGGAAAATGGAATTGTAATCATTACAAAAATCCGAACAATCAAATTATTTGCTAGATTTGTTTTCCAAGAAAAGAAATTTAATTCAACAATCCAATCAGGATTAGGAGTTCCAAAAATAGAAAACATTAATTCCTAATATGATCAGGATTTAGGAGATGGATTCGTTCGTTTATTACCGTTGAAGATCTTGCGAGTCCGATTACAGATGGAATTCGTGGATTTCTCAGACAATTTGGATCGCATTAGGATTTAATTTGCGAGTTCTCGAATGAGTTCCACTCTGTTTGGGATTCGCGGAATTCTGCCTATAAATAATAATGCTGCTGCTGCTGCTGCTGCATCCACTCTGCAATTCCATTCGTCGCCTTCGTCTTCAGCTTCTTCTTCCGCTTCCGCCGCCAGAAACAGAGATGACCGCCGGCTTCCTGCAACGCACGCCGCCGACCCTGTGGGCTTCTAAGCGACAGCGCACAGAGCGCTGCCCTCGTCCTTCGCCTCCGCCGCCTTCTCTCCTCAACGAAGACGAACGGGACGGCAATTCCATTCGCCTTATTCTTCCTCTGTTTTTTCTGCTTCCGCCGCCAGAAACAGAGATGGCCGCCGGCTTCCTGCAACGCACGCTGCCGGCCCTGTGGACGCCTAAGCGACAGCGAACAGAGCGCCCTCGTCCTTCGCCTCCGCCGCCTTCTCTCCTCGACGAAGACGAGCAGGACTGCCTCCTGGGGCTCCTCTTGCTATCGCGCGCCTTAGACCATCCCGACGCGGTGGCGCCGCTTCCGTCGCCGACGCTGAAACAGCAGCAGAACGAACCATTTCCTCCTCCGACGCCTTCGGTATCTGATCCGCGTTACGAGTGCTGCGGCAGAGTGTTCTCCTCTTACAGAGCATTCGAGGGCCACAATTCCGGCCACCGGAAGCGCCCGGCGCCGGCCCCTCTGACGGCCGCGGTGATAGCCGGAGCAGTGGCGAAGAAGAAGCCACACGAGTGTGGGGTGTGCCGTAAGTCATTCCCGACGGGGCAAGCGCTAGGCGGGCACATGAGGTCCCACTCCAATGGCGGCCGACGCCGACAAGCCTCGGCGAGGAAATCATTAGCCGTTTCATAGATCTTTTATCTGAAAATTCAAATCTTGTTGCATTGACAAAATTCTGAAGCGAATGTCTTCAAAGAGATTCATTGATTGTTACTTTGTGATCTTCATATTCTTCATTAATTGCCTTTGTCTTCGTAATCATCTTTTGCTACTTTGCTACGATTACTTAAAGTACTGCTGAGTTTATAAGAACAAATGCCATTGTCTTTGATTATTTCATTTTGGGATGTTAATTATCTGCTGAGGTTTGTTAAGCTTCTTAATGTCTTGCTATTAATGGCAAAAATCTATTGTTCATTAATGTAAATTTGAGACATTTGATTAACTATAATTCAAAATTACAGATAAAGAAATCTCCAACTTATCAAATAGAGTTTGAGAATACATTATTTATAAAAAAAAAATCAGTGTGTAGTTTATCTTTGCATATAAATATATCATACCTTTCTTATTTTCTTGAATTAAATAAATATAATCATAAATGAATGTGTTTATTTTATAGGATCACAAAACAAGTACTTCATTTACGATCTTAGAAAAAACACAAAATGTCATACGGGTCGTGTTGGGTTCAAGTTCGTTTTAAAAGGCCACGGTCTGTGGGCTTCGGCCTGGTTAGTTAAAATGACTGAAACGTGAACGTGGTTCGTCCCTCCAAAAGTGTCTGATAATTCGCCCAGCAATCGACCTTCATAGTCAAAAATCTACAATCAAGTCGGCTATTACCCAGCTGAGTTTCGAACCGGATTACCATGTGAATTCACCAAACATCTTACCGTTGTACCATGCTGGGTGCCATGCTACTCAAGGTTGTGCTCGACACAGACTTGAAATGGTAGGGAAAGAAACTACTAACCTCCCAAAGGGAATCTATAGTTCGATTTGATTTTAATCGAAAATGGAAAATAATGTGATCCTAAGAATTTCGGAAAAGACTGCACAGTATTCCTTGTAATCTCTACAGTGAGAAAAAGTCGAAAAATAGCACATGAATTGGAAATAAAGGAGTGGTTCTTTATTGCCCTTTCACTGTCAGTCATTCCCTTTCCATGTAATCGATCCACACAATGGTGCTGACCTCAATGAAGGTGGAAAGGAGAAGATCAATCCACAATCTTCCTTTATCTCATTGCCCTTTATTCGGTCTCCGAGTCGGGTTGGATCGGATCGGGTCGGGTCGACTACAGTTACAAACTGTGGACTATCGTTTTTTGAACTCCTCTCTAGCAAGTTCAATTTGATCAATTGGTCCATTGCGATATTCAAACCCTACCGAGGGATTTCCATTGAAAAGATCTTAAATAAAAGTTGCACCTAAAGTGTTTTGGAATATTTTCGCGGATCTTATCCCCTTCAAAATATGACGTCACATGATCTTTGTTCTACTCTACTCCTAATTGCCTATCCATTCTATCTATAAATATGTGTTGTGGTCGTCCTCCATGTTACTTACTACCACTTTTGACGCGCCTAGTTGGGGCTAGCTAGTCATGGAGAAGTTAGCTAGATCTCAAGTAGCCAAAGGGTTGTTCCTTCTCGTTCTAGTTCTCATCATCCCCTTCGTATCCTCTTCGTTAAGGAGCTCCTATCTATATATCCTTCTTAACATCCTCATCGTTATTCTGTGTGTCGATGGTGGATTCCTCAAGGCCATCTCTAGGCATCACGAGGAAAAAATATCATATGGCAATGCAACAGGGGCTCCAATGGTGGGGGAAGCTGTCGCGAAGCTAGCACAGAAGCCTACAGCGCCAAAGGCCTCCAAGGTCACCCCGAGAGGTCAAGTTCTAAAGCGTTGCTCGTCGAGACCAAGCCTCTTCTTCATCGGAGGGTTCGAGGGATCGGAGAAGAGTGTGCATGCAACGAAACAAGAAGAGGAAAGAAAGGAAGAGAAGGTTGAGGTCGAGAATGGGGAGATCATAAGCAAGCAAGAGCTGTTTACTAAGGCAGAAGCTTTCATCGGCAACTTCTACATGCAGCTCAAGATGCAAAGGGAAGAGTCATGGAAGAAGATTCATGAGTTCTATGACAACAAAAACTAGCTAGATATCTCTGGATCATGTTATTTTAGTTTCGATATTTCGGGTGGTTGAAGGAGATTAGGAGCATCTATAATTTTTATTTGGTGTTCTAATCCCATTCTTTCACTATACATAAGATTAGAAGTAATGGTACAAGCACATTTATGTTGCACTAAAAAGAGAATACTTTTCACAATACTTAATAATCTTTGATAATGCAAAACTGTTTTCTCCTTGATTATTACACAAATAGTTAACTTAGCAAGAATATTATGAACGTTATACAGAATCAACAAAGCTTAAATGAACAAATTTCGTTCTTGGCTAGGTACAAACACCAGATAGCAGACACCGAGCCGTGTAAGAGCAGATCATGAAACATTTTAGCTCAGATCGACTATTTTATAAACACTTGCCACACATAGATACAGAGATTATACCCAGATCGACTATTTTATAAAAACACTCTACAATTTTCATTGGAAAAGATAGTTTTGTAACCTATAGTCGTAATGGGACATTGACATCGGAAGGTGGCGATGATCGGCCATGTTTGCTGGGGATTGGAGTGTTCCTGCGAGACTGGCGCTTAGTTGGTACCAGTACGCTATCACAGTCTTTCTCGTCGTCGGATGCTAAAATATCTTCATTCTCCTCGTCGTCTTTGAACACAGGGTGAAGGTATGCATTTGATAAGTATGCTTTCAAGTTTAGGTTCGGCTCCCGGGCATGTTCTAATGTATCTTTCATCATTGCTTCCTGAAAGGAAAATAAACACGAAAATTTTCTTGTTAGAACCGAAAAGATTGAGCTCTTAACTGCATTGTCAACATTGTGATGACTCTTTCATCACTGAATACTAAACACATGTGAGCAAAACAATAACATTAAAAAATCGTATGAAATCATAAAACAAAGAAGATTTGTTCGTTTAGTTTCGTTTTTCATCAAATTGATATGGTAACTAACACCAGTTGTGGCAAAAGAGTTGTCTATACATTAAGAAGGTATCCACTCCCAAATGACTAACCATTTGGAATGGGCTCCATCACAATTCAACAGATGCAACTGAATTTAAATTGTTAATCATAATTTCATACGAACATACCCTATCAGTTTTAACTATTGTTTCTTCTTAATGAAGAAAGCAGATTTATATAGCCCAATGAACGACATGACATTTATTGAGGAATGCATCTGAAAATCTAAAATGAATTTCCATTAGTTAAAGTCGTCCTTTTTAAGGGTGCATTTTCAGTCCCTACGCTTTCCTAGTTTTTTTTCTTCAGCATGCCTAAGAAGAGCACGCTGACCCTTGCTTGGGAAAATATGGCAAGATTATCCATTATAGTATGCAATTTCTCATTTTTATTGAGTTAGCAAGTTAAATTGGTAGGTGGAAATTTCGGTTGGTAAATTTATCAAGTACAAGTTTTTTTTTTCAAAGCCTTAACCATGATCTGATGAACGATTGAGATCTACAAATGGATACTGCCTGTAAACAATGTAAATTTGCAACAAATATTAATTGAAATGATTCAAGCAATCAAAAAACTGCAGGAAAAAGATACCTGAAGTGGATATCTAACAAAAGCAGGTTCATAACGATTCTTGCAATATCTATGAAACCATATAGTCAAAATAGGAAGTGCAATGAGGAAGGGTGTTGAATCGACAGCTTTCTTTGTACTTAAGAGTCCAAATAGAAGAAGTTGAGATATGACCAGTGCAGTGATAATGCGCCCATGAACATCTGGCCAAAATGCTGCTGCACTCTCATATTCTTGGTTATACACATTAATAATCTATGTCACAAGAAAATTACATTAGAATAAATTTAGTGGAGTAATGAGATGGAAACAATCTGATTGAATAGATACAAAATATGTATTCTAGGCAACAGAAAACCACTAGCTACAGATGAGTAAACTATATTGCATCATACAAATTGAAGAGACAATTATGGTCTGGTTATGTAGCTTGTAGCTGGCTCTGTATCAGCACAATGACATGTTTAGAAGTACTTTTCCCCCTTTCATAGCGGCAGGAACCCAATAGAAGTTGACAATTAGAGGCAAGCGCCAAATGATAAATAATAAATAAGCCTCTCGAAGTTATTTGATCTCGTGAATAGTTAGAGAGGGTACTTTATTTATAACAATGCTAAAAAAGGTGTTCAAGGGATGAGGCAGGGAAGGTGGCAAAATTATGATAGAAGCAGGAGTACAGTGGACAAGTGTGTTGTGCAAATAGAAGCAGCAACAATAATCCAACTATGTTTTCTTTCAGCTCACTGATAGGTTTAGAACTATTTGGTTTCCCCCTTCTCAACAATGGTAGGAACAGGGTGAAAACCCAAAACTTTCAAGACAGCAGTTGGGCAAGTCAAAAATCGAAGTAAACCCTGAGATCTTGGTCCTACAGTGCAATATCCTCACGAAATTGGCTCAGTGGCTCTTCAATCTTTCCACCAAACTCTCCCTTAGGTGTACTCAAGGCTGCTCTTAGAAAGTGTTCATGACTTGCTTTGCCTCTCAAGGGCAAGCTTGAGGCTCATTGGGTCCAGACTGCTGCAACCCACTTGGATAGCAACCGCTAACAGTAGAAAAAAGAAGCTTTGCTGACTGTTTTTGACATCTGAAAGTTACAGAATATCCCATTACATAACCTATAAGATGCCAACTAGCTCAGTTGACAAGGAGGTTAGAGTTGTTGTCAAGGGATCAAATAGAATATATTATAAGTTAAAAAAAAAAAAAAAAAAAAAAAAAAAAAAAAAAAAAAAAAAAAAAAAAAAAAAAAAAAAAAAAAAAAAAAAAAAAAAAAAAAAAAAAAAAAAAAAAAAAAAAAAAAAAAAAAAAAAAAAAGATCAATAAATTATAGTTTGACAAGTTCTTTAAAGTGGAAGGTGTGAGTGGAGGAGAAAACCCAAAGAAAAAAAAATGGAGAAAAAAAACCAAAGAAAAATATAGTGTATGTGATTAAAAGTGATCTAAAAATTCATAATGATAAAATGTTGCATAAGTTCAATGCAGGATAAAGGACATGTTGCTAACTCCAAATATGCAGGCCTAGAAGACTTGATATTGATCATTGGGCTGCCTCAATAACATATAACCTTTCGTTATTGTGCCTTGACAGACTGGCATTCCAGGACGAAGTCACTTGAGATCTTTGTCTAAATAAAATATTCAACGCATGTTACACCATCCCCATTTTATCTCATTTCTTTCTGTTTATATATCCTCATCTCCTGAAGGAAGTGAAATAACACAATAGACGGCAGCTACCAAGTATATTATTGAAGATGGATAGTGCTTCTTCATTGTTAAAAGGAAGACCTGCTATCCCATAATTCATGGATCTACACACTATCTCATTTTGTACGATGGAAAGAAATTAGTAATGAAATTGAATATAATGGTAGAGAAAACAACTAGTTAATTGGCATAAACTATTGAAGTTAACTATGATTGATGATACCAATGCAGTTATAAATGGATTTAACAGTAATAACTTCGCAATTGCTCACCTGATGACGAAAGACAACATATGCCAGAGCAAAAAATATTAGTATGAACGGAAGTAAGAAAGGTGTGATAGCAGAATAGACAAGACCAAGCAAGAAATACAGCTGTATCTGGGGCTCAGATGTCGAAAACTCAATGCTTCCTGGATCCATTGCATCTTCTCTGTCCTTTTCTGTCTTTACCAAAAAGAAATTCTTCAAGTGGAAGATTATAAGAGGCTTCAATCTAAGAATCTCCCCAGCAACTCCAGCCCAACCATCAACCATGATAAAAGTGATGAAAAAAGTTGCTTTCTGTGGAATGGATACACCTATAGTCTTTGGGATCCTGCATAGCAAAGCATGCTTCAACATAGGTTCGGAAAAATAAAGATTCAAATCTTCAAAAGTGTCTGATACAACAAGAACTAGTGGATTAAATTGCAGCATAGACATATTTTCAGAATTTTATCAGGTTGACCAATTAATGTCAGGGGTCATGTAGAATGTGCATTGCATTCAAGAAAAATTTAACATACTTTTATTCAGTGAGCACGGGAATTGTTAGCAGAAAAAACCATAATATTGTACACTGCATAGGCATGTAATTCACTATTACAGTATCATCAAAATGTCAAAGCAATAGATGTTCCTTTGGTGTTTATGCACACCCAAGAGAGTCATTTAACAATGTGGGGCTAAAGTGTGGAGTTTCATCTTCTCCTCCCTTCCTCTTTGCTCCATCTTAACATACTTCCTCAAACCCAACATTGCTAAAAGTGAAGCTTTTTAGCAAGGAACTGTCTTGTACCATATGAAGCACAAAGGGAAGATAATTCCAACCTCAAATGCCAAGGCAATAAGGTCTTTTGACACCCAAGAGAGCCTTAATTAGCAATGTAGGATTGTAGAAGGTGGAGTTTCTTCCTTTCCTCTCTTCCTTTTTACTCCGTATAACACATAATACACACTCATATCAAATACTAGTTGGCAGTTGGACTAATAGTGGGACCAGTTGATGCAACAACACAGGATACTTGTTGGTCAAAAGGAGAAACAAGAGAGAAAAACAGGGGCAAATGAAAGGAGTTATGCAGTCAAGAAGAATAGAAGTGAGGTGCAATCAGCAAAGAACATTACTACTGAAGAGGCAACAAAGACAATTACTACTGAATGGCAGAGAATAAACAGAAAGGCAAGCAAGTAAATGAAAAAATTAAAAAGAAAAAAGACAGGAAATCCTGGAAGATAGGTGGCATAGAAAAAACATAGATAACTTCAAAAATGAAAACAAAAATCACAAGGCTTTTGACTCATATGACTAGCACACCATTGTGTAAATTAATACAAAACCATGCACCAGCAAATAACTGTCACCGTAATTAAAAGGATGTGACCAATGTTTGGGAAAACAATTTGATTGGAGCCATTTCATTCAATTAAATTACTTTTTTATTATATTAACTAAAGCTTTCTTTGAACTCCTCAACCATGCCAACCTTATTTTCTCATGTTATCATATATTGTAATCTCACCTAATTTCTGTTGAATATTAATTTTTCATTTTATCCTTTCTAGTACTAGCATTCTCATCTCTGCTATATTATTTATGTTTGTAGGTGGCGCTTCTTAATACCCCAACCCGAATCAATTAGTATTATGGATCAAACATTTTCCTTCTAGCCAAAAGGGAAGACAACATGAATCTATTAAATATAATGAATCCAACATTTTCCTTTTAGCAAACTCTTCTCTATTTCAACTTTCATTTATTTCCAATTAATCATATATCCATAAACATTTTCTTATTGAACAATAGATTCAAGGTAATTAAAACTCTTACAAGAATCTCATGTTTGTATATCTTATTTATTCTCTTGATTGTTTTCTTATTATTGGTCCAAGTATTCAATTTTAGTTCTACTTAGCTTGAAACATTATATTTCTTAAGTTTAGATCAGTACGTTTGCTACCTACTATTTTAGGTTCACCAATAACTTAATGTGCCAGTGGTATGCAACTTTGAAGTGCTGGTTCTATCAATATAAAAAGATATGCAAAACAAAATATAATTTTACAGAAACATCATTGAGTTGACTTTTAGTATAGAACATACTCAGTTGCTGACTGATGAATAAAACTATTCAGTTGTTGCATCGCTGTTCCAGCAATTATGCTGACTAAGAATACGTTCACTATCAGAAAGAGGTAATATTTAGATGCAGAGCGTCTCTGGAGAGAGGACAGGGATACAAGTCCTTCGAACTTCGACATAGTCATCAATATTATTGGCAGAAGTATAAGAAAGATCTTCAGAGCGATTCCTGGGAGAAAGCCTTGGATGAATGATTTGATGACAGGCCTGTGTAATATCCAACCTGATGTAAGTAGAAATAGAAAAGGCATAGTTTCACCACGAAGCTACTCAAGCTAATACCTACTTCATTTAAGTTGTAATTTTTATCTAGGTAAGTATTCTGCACAAAAATTTACTTCAAGATGATACTATTGACCAGGATAATATTTAGAGATCCAACAAATAACAACAACCAAGTCTTTATCCCACTAGATAAGATCGGCTATATGGATCCTGCTACGTCATTAGGCTCGATCCCCTACTATATCCTATCTATATCTAAATGAATTTTATCCAACAAACAACTAGAAATAATTTCAAAAAATATATAGAACATCAATGAGAAGAGGTGGAAATGTCTTTAAGTTCATAGGCATGTGTCAAACCTACTAACTGAAAGAACACAAAATTACATGTCCAACTAATATATTCAAAGTAATCCATAAAGTTCTTGATTGTGCAGTCCAAATAGTCTGAAAAATAATAATATATGTTGAACAATACATTGTCGTTATGATGTCCGGCTGAAATGCTAATGTGTATTCTATGCATGCTTGGTGAAAGTTTTGATTGATATTCAGTATTAATGAGCAATGACAAAAACCACAATACAAAGACCTCCAACTGAAGTTCTAGAATTTAATATTTCATTCTAGTTTCAGTTTTAAGCAATCACAGATATATATTAGAAATCATAAACAAGGAACTTATACTTCAATGTTTTATTCTGTTAACAATGCATTTTAGGAAAAGAAGTTTCATAAAGTCTAGAAGCTTATGGTTTAGAGATTATTATGTTCATATCTCAAGCTTAAAATTTCAAATTCAACTAAACTATGACCATATCCAATTCTTGGAGATCTCCTAATGTGTTTCTTAGGAGGAATATTAGAAATCATAAACAAGGAACTCCATATTCTAATATTGATTATGTTAATAAATAACAATGCCAAAGTCTAGAAGTTTATGGTGTAGAAATTACTAGGTTCATCTCTCAAGCTTAAATTTCAAATGCTTCAACTAAACTATGATCACCTCCAATTCTTAGAGATCGCCTAATATATCTGTAGGAGGAATAAGATGGCTTGGGTTCTTTCAAAACTGTGGAGTATGGTGTATAATTAACCCAAAATGACTAAATAGCCTGAAAGCTAAGCAGTAATTGTACTCACACGTCCATTAAAGGCTTCAAAAATGGAGCTACCTTCATAATACCCTCAATATTTGCAAGGGATTGAACAATTGCAACTGGGATTGTAAAGAAGAATATAAGAAAGAAGAAAGCAACAGCAACTATCAATCGTCTGACTGTAATGGAAACAAAAGGAATGGCTAGGTTATGCCAATAAACATCGCGTGGTTCTGAAGCCCATTCAGTCAACCACGATGTGGGATTTCTAGTTTGTTGTGTCTGTGCACAAACAGCAGCTCCCCATCGTGTTCGGAAGGAAACGAATGCAGCTGGCATGACAAACTTGGGCATCTTTACTATCTTCTCACGTTCAGCAGCTTCCTGAGAATGTATTTAACAGCAAAAGAGGAAAACTATATTAAAACGAAAGAGCAGACGTTCTATTGAATTTAATTGGGCAACTAAATTCAAGAAAAATCAATATAACATATTTTAAGATGATAGAATAGAATCCAACAGCATGCAACATTTGTTGGTTCTCAAAAGTCAAAACACAAGAATATCAATCTTATGAATTTCAAGAAATATCAGCCATATTGGTTAATACAATTACAAACTAGTATTTTATTGAATTTCAAGGAATGATAGGCACACCATAAAAAACAGGGTGGACACTGAATCCAGAGTACTTGATCTGAACCAGGTAGCACCCTGATATTTCAGGCAAATTAGTTTATTACTTGGTGCCTCAACCAGATCTTTTTAGCTGTGCTTTGCATTTAGGGAAAGAGAGAGTTGTCAAGTTTTTTTCATTTCTAAAAGAAGACTAAGGCCAGAAAAGAAAAAAAAACATTTCAAGAGTATTGAACTGACCCTTGGGAGTGTTTAAGGAACAAAATCACAAAAACATGGGGAAAATCCTACAGGAAAAAAGTTGCAACCAAAAAAAAACACCAATATATATCCACAAAGGTGAGGCTGCAAAGTCAGACAAGAGCAACAATGTGATCTCTATCCAACCAGATAGACCAGATGAACATTAGGACTGAGGAGAAACAAGCTAGCTGATTTAGATGCATGGTTTGTCTGGAAAGCCCACAGATTGCCAATGCACCAAACATGTGGATGTATTCCGAGTTTCCAACTATCCAAGAAAAGGTGTTCCATATCCTTGGTGTCATAAGAGAAAAAACTACATGCTTGCAGAATTTCCAAACCATGAGAGGAAATGTCTTAAATTTCCTAAATCCAAACTCCACCTAAGGAGAGAAGAGAATGCAAGGACCTATCTGGGAAGAAAAATCAAGATATCCCAGCAGATAAACTGATAGACAATATGACGAAGGATGAAATAATTATATCATAAAACAACTCAAACTTACAAGTTATGAAAAAGAAAATATTATTAAGCTGAAGATCCCTCAATACAAGGGACCCTAACCTCTTTTATACCCTTGAAATAAATCTTGTCGTTTGTCAAAATATGATTTGGTTGTCTTAAAAATTCTAACAAGTTTCTAATAAATAATAACAAACCCTAGACTATAACATTCTCCTCCACCAAGAAAAACTTGACTCTGTTGAGTGCGAAGCTTAAGATCTATGGCGCCTCACAAAGGTGCAAAGTGGAGGCACCTCTATAGATGAATTGGTCGACTGTTATTCTTCTTCAAGTAACTCTGATGCAAAGTGTCAAAGCTCATCCAAAGAAACTCGGGCCTCTTTGATGTCCAGAAATCCTCTCTAATGAATTAGGTACCACTAGCTGCTGCCATGAGGGGCAAGCATCATTTGAGCATCCATAATGCACATGATGAGGAGAGTGAATTGTGTCCCAGATAGGATGGCATGATACCAAAATTGATGTGAGTCTCCCTATTGTGAAATTTGTCTGCTTGCTTGCTTCTTTAGCAGGACTACTCTGTAAATCTAAATTGCAAAGTTAAAATAAAAAATTTAAAACTCTAGGGCTAATCTACAAATTTCCAAACTTGCTGGACTGAATTGGAAGATGCCAAGATTAGGCCAACTGGAATTCGGCAATATAGTTCGTTATGGTGGTTGATGAGGGAGTGCCAGGAGATGCTTATGGAAGCAAGCCAACATTGTAATTCTAGATGAAGCTGGAGAAGGATGTTGACTACACAGAAAGGATTGTACAAGTGCGCTGTGGTGCCAGTTGCAGGTGCAGTTGAGTGAGTATTTAATAGTATTGCTGATGTATTGCGGAAGTGGTGGAGGAACAGTAGCAAAGCAAATCTGGACAAAGTCGGAGGGTGTTCATGATCCAGAGGTTGGAGGGTGGAATGGCAGGTTCATACGAAGGAAAAGGGAAAAGAAGAGGTGGGGTGACACAGGTGTGCAGTTATGTCAGCTGCGGGCATGCAGATGTATGCTTGTCAATTGTTTTTTTTAATCCCATGCACTATAGAGACGCTGACAGCGAGGCATGCTTTTTCGGAAGGAAATGATGGTACAAGTGTGGACGATGATGCAACGATGAAGAGGAGCAGGATCACACAAGTGCATGATTGCATCAGCAAGCAAAGTGGGGTTGTGCGGGTGTCGCACACAAGAAGTGGGAAGCATCAACTTTGTTGTTGGTCATCAGATGATTTTTGTTCTCACAAACAATCTAACAAGAACAAGATCATAGAACTTTCATATCGAGACTACAGATTAAATGAAGAATTCATCTTTGATACCAATTGATGTAGTACAAACTAATAGTACCATTAAAAGAACTAGATGACTCGCGAAGAGGATAATATTATCAAGCTATATGGAATCCTAACCCTTTTATAGAATATGAATTTGTAAAAATATGACTTCATTGTTATAAAAACTCTAACAATCGCCTATTAAATATAAAAACCTTTTATTTAAAAATAAAAGGGCAGCCCAGTGCACAAAGCTCCCGAGAGTCGTAGGGAAGAGTCTATTGTACGCAATCTTACCTTGATTTACAAGAGATTGTTTCCAAGACTCGAACCCCTCTAGGTCACACGACAACAACTTTACCTTGCACCAAGGCTCCCCTTCCTTTTTTTAAAAAAAATAACAAGAATAAAATAAATACATAAACTACGCCACAATGGTTACTGAACCCACACAAGAGGAACCATCTGAGAATAGTGTAAATTCAATGAGACCTAGATTCAACAAAGCAAAGTCCTGTGCTAAAGCATGTTCTTAGGATGAAGTCCGGAAAAGGTTAGGGAACAGATGACATGAGGAGACATAGACACTGGAGCATCTCTCTGCTTGGATGCCTACCACATGAATGGATTGATAAGGTCAAGCTTAGTCAAGGATTTGGGGATGTTGACTTAACAGTATGGTTTATCTCTCAAGATTAGTGTTTGGAGAAAATTTGGATTAGAGTCGTATCTGCCCACAGAAAGGCAATGTGAGTCCTATTCCCCTGCCCACAGAAAGGCACATGAAATCAGTTATGTACCATGCTCTTCTGTCAATGTCTCTGTCTAACAGTTGGATTTTCTCAACTCTAGACTATGCATGTCCTATTGATGGAGCTCAAATCAGAGTGGTGGCATGACCCATATAACGATCAGTCTGCTGAGTGCCAACAGCAGGCTGGAAAATGTGAGGAAGCATTAGAACATCACGTTATTGTCAGGAGGTCCTGGTGACTTCAGTTATGGAAATTGTAAGGTGGGAAATGTCTCGACATGAAGCTTTGTAGAAATTGTTTACTGATTTCATTGAGCTGATCTCCACATGATTGTATGTGATTGGTCTGGCTCTAAGCAACATCTGTTGGGCAATCTATGGTCCGGAGTGACCATGTGTTTTGATGTTTGGGCAAAGGGTTTAAGTTAGGTTTATTCTTGTGATTTGATATGTGTGATTGAGTTTGCAGGACTTGGTAAGTCACACATGGAGGACGCATCCGAGGGACGAGAGCCGAGGGAAGAGGACTCCAAGGGCAAGCCGGGAGAAGTGGACTTCAAAGGGCATACGTGAAGGATGGCATGGAGGCAAGTCGAGGGCTTGCGTGCGCATTTGAGGGACGATAGCTGGTGGAAGAGGACTTCAAGGGGCGAGTCAAGGGAGTGGACTTGAAGGCATACGTGAAGGAGGGTCTTCGGAGTGAGGGAGAGTGAATTTGTAAGCTGAGCAGTCGACTAGGGATGGATCAGTCGACTACCAGCAGGGAACTCAAACTCACCGAAACATCAGTCGACTGGTCTGGGACCAATCGACTGATCGGGTCGAAAACTAGCCGTTACAACTAGCCGTTGGCTTGCTGTTTGGCTGGGACCAGTCGACTGGTAGCAGGTTTTTCAGCCTTAGGCTCTATTTAAGAGAGCTTTGTTTTGGCTGAGAGCTTTGACGAATTTGGCTTTGGTTAAAGGTCAAATAGTAGTCTAAGAGCTCAGAGGTGAAGTTTGGTTTGTGGTGAGGTTTCTCCATCCACAAGGAGCTACACGAGCTAGCCGGAGGGCATCCAGGGAGTGATCCACCGAAGGATCAAGGGATTGTCCACCTTACGGACAGCCGTGGAGTAGGAGCGTCATCTCCGAACCACGTAAAGGTGACGTGTTAGCGTTGTTTTTGTTTTGTATTTAGTTTTCCGCTTGCGCATGCTAACGTTGTAGGTAGAAAAATTGAGAGAACCTATTCGCACCCCCCCCCCCTCTAGCTTGACGGTCACGGTCCTAACAACATCTACCAAGGTTCAAAATCTTGAGTTGTGCCAAAGTTTTGGTCTAATTCATTTTAAAATGGTTCGGTTTAACCCATTACTTGGTTCGACCATAACGGGTCAAATCAAGTTCAAATCAATCATAGCTTGAACCACGTAATTCTTATCTCCACGCTCACCCGATGGATTTAGTTCTAACTCAATCCGATTTTAATTCAGCGCTCTCACTTCGTGTTCGATGATTTAGTTTATTTATTTATTATCATTCTTATTATTTTTATAAAATCCAATACTTAAACAATGGCATCTACAAACCACATCTCATTATCCGCACCCTTAATAGTTTCTCTGGCTACTTGCAGTTTGTAAAATTTCTCTGACAATTGATAAAGAAAATTCATCTGCGATGGTAAAAATGAATTCTCCTCTTTCTTCCTCCACATTTTTCTTCTTTTTCCTATATCTAGCCAATCAAAGTCAGCAGCTAAAGGATGCCACCAACAGCATTTTCAGTGTGTTTCATGGCACTCTAACTTGTCTACTTACAGGGACTAAGACCTTCAAAGTCAACAGCTCAGGGATTCTAACAATAGCATTTTAACTGTGTTTAATTGCGACATGTCTACTTATCAAACTAAGACCTAAACAAGGCAAGGTTGCACCCCTCAAGATAAGCACAACAAGACCACTGCATTTGTTGATAAGGGATTATGTGTGCAGAGCACCTTAGCTTCAAGATGAGTATGAACTTGGATAAACATTTGCATTCAACTGAAGTATGAAATAATCAATATGGCAATCTTTAGACTAAAGCAACCAGACATCTTATACTTCAATTTCTATGGCTACTCAGTATCTAAAACTTCGGGGGGAAATCCCAGTTACAGTAAGATGTCATTATTAAGCAAAAGTATTATTAATTTATTATAAATGAGAAGCATCCGATAAAGGATCCAATCAATATCACTTACTTTGTCAGAGAGCTCATCAATCTTAGATGTGTAGTATTCAATTGCATCCACCTCGTCACCCCACAGTCCCAGAAAACCAGTCTGTTAAAATGAGAGCAAATGCAGCATCATGGATCCAATAACTTCTGGATGTATGTGTTTATACAGACACAGCTAAAATAAGAAAATCAGAATTCATTCAAAAGAAAAGGAGTGAAATTATCCTTCAAATAACCTTGCAAGTAGGCCTTTTTGATGGATTGCGTTCATATCTCAATTGATAGAAGTCTCGCCAATTAACCATCTTTTTCTTCTCTTCAACCAGCTTAGCAAGGGTATTTGCATTATACACAACCTATACATACAAAACAATAAGATAGAAAATTCAAAAAAAAAAAAATTCACAGCGAGATAGTTTCATGTAATTCTTTTACCAATCATATGGTATATACACTCATCTTCTCCTTATCATATTTGTATCACAGCACTTCTGTTGATTTCTAATGAACCAAAGTCAATATTCCATTCTTGGTGCTAAATTTAAGTGGAAATGGAATGTGAAACTTCTTGTAACAAGATGAATCCACAATTACTGTCTTCACTGGGGTATCCTAAGCTGAAATATTTAGATGCAAAAATCTGGTTTCTTGTTTTTTATTGGTCCTCTAAGTGTTCATTATACATCTTATTAATCAGTATAAAAGTCAAAATGAGCAACAATTTATATGAGTAGAAAGGAATGAATTGGACACCCATGTTCTACATGCATGCATGAACTCCTTTCAGGTAATTATTTTCAGGTCCCTTTTTTTCACTTTGTTTCAGAGGGAGGTAACTTTTTTTTTTCACTTTGTGGTGACATATGATAAGGATTTCACTTATCCAACTAATTTAGGAATTAATTGACATAATGAGGATAAAGATGGTAGTTCGGATAGGAATCAGAAATTGATATGAGGAGAATGCTAAGGGCCAAAGATACTGAGATGTAAGACAATATAATCGCTGAAAAAAGAAAACGAGAATGATTACAAATTTTTTGGCAAAAGAATAATTCTCTCTCTGATATCACCATGAAATAACACATGAAATTGATGCTAAGATTACTGTTAATCCAGATAGCTGATATGCCACATGAAATGTACATTTCATCAAAATTTGGACTTCCGAATTGTAGTCATTATCTTCAGAAAACACATTTGATGTATGTAGTTTGAATTGATTATATCATCACTATACAAAGCTCCTATACAAAATCTAGAGCTACCCGATCAACAAGGATTTGACAGGTCAAAGAAAATGCGACCTCAAGATCATTAAACCAAACACATCAAATGATGTAATCAATTCACTCAATGCACAATCTTGAGCATCCATGATGACGATTAAGCACCAACTAAAAATCGGTAAAATCATATGTTCACTTCCTAGTTCTAAATTATGGATCAATGACTCAAATACAGCAGAAGACCAGTTATGAAAGTTGCCTATAGACAAGTAATGGCCAAACCACAATCTCTTTATTAACTAATACCAAACACTTGCATATACAGATATTAGTTACATAAAGCAATGCACTACATCATAATGATGGACCTCATCCATAGTCAACAAGCTCAGTTGTGTTAGGAATACCTGATGGGTTAAATAGTGATCACGATGATTGACAAGGAAAAAATGTTCAACAAGCTCATCAACTGACTCATCTGGATCAGGTGGCACATTACGAACGAGGACCTGAAATGTTTATTCCAAAGTCAATTTCCAAATAAGAGAAGAAAACAAGAGAACCATGTAACTCGCAGTAGTGAAAGTTTTAGCTTTTGGTCGCAACCATCAATATTCTTAAATGTCACCGCAGCAATCTGATATATATAAATATATAGGTCAAGTATGTACAAAAACATGTGCTCACGATCAATGGCAAAGTTAGGTAGTACTACAAATAATGATAAGGTGCCAAGCAAATATGAAGCTTATAGAATGGTTTGCATCAAGAAGTGAAGGAGTAAGTAAGGCATATGGGTTTTTCAAAGAATCTATTGGCAAACCACATTGGGTGGGATCATTATGGAGGCCGGAAATCATGCCAAAGCACCGAGTCACTATGTGGTTATTAGCACAAAGGAAGTTGCGTACGGCGGATAAAATGGATTATGTGGAAAACAAACTTTGTTTGATGTGCCGGCAAGCGGAGGAGTCAATAGACCATCTTTTCTTTGCATGTTCTCATGCTAGTACCTTGTGGCAAAGGATAAAACAATGGTTGGGCATAAAATTCAGATTTATGAAGGTGGAAGAGCTTCTCCAAGTAATGGGACAGCGGTATAAAGAAAAAGGAAGAATGGTCAAAGCACGGTATCTTGCCATCTCTAGTGCAATTTATCTTATTTGGCGGACAAGGAACAAATGCAGATTTGAGGGGGCACCGACCAACATAGAAGATGCTTTTCGGAAGATCCAGATTCATGTGCACCGATTTGTGGACTTATCCACAAGATAACCTCAATGTGGAACAAGTGCAAATGTGGGTTGCTATTTGTGGATGTGCTTTGTGATTTTCGCCCAACATGGGTTGCTTTGTAATGTCTTGTGTGTGATGTGTTGCCCGTGTGGGCAGTGAGGTTGTGTAAGGTGTTGCCCATGGGTGGGTTGTGAGGATAAGTAAGGGATGTTTTGATGTCTGATCGGATATAATTTTCGCTCACATGTGCTAAGTGAAGGATCTCCCTCACTGCAAAATTTAATACATGAACCTTTTCAAAAAAAACAAATAATGATAAGGTACTACATATGGCTAAATCAATTTAATAATCAATGCACTCGAGTTACTTCCATAATATGTTAAAGAAATATATGCTAAACCAACATGAATGACCATCATCTTTTTCTGTAAAACAATATTTTAAAACTGGATTACACCAGCTGGTCAACTAGTTAACTAGAAAAGCATTGTCAATCAAGACTGGTTGAGACAAGAGAAAGCATTCAGATGAAATGGATTTGTTACCCATTCAACCAGGAAAATAATTAGAAACATCCAGATGAAATGGATTTGTAACCCATTCAACCAGGAAAATCATTAGAAAACTTCCAGATGAAATTCAATTTGTGACACATTCAACCAGGAAAATCATGACTCAGGAAGTTCCTGGTTAAACCCTTCAGTCAGATTATCAAAACACAATTTAAAAAAAAAAATACCTTCACGTGTAGCTTGAGATTGAATGAATTTCAGAAATGCAGAACCCCATTTAAACATTAAAAAAATAGATAATGATAATATTGGCCAACAGAACTAGGTATTTATGCTAATGATAATTGAGAGACACCAAGTGATATAATTCATCAAAGACCAGCTAATAGCAAAAACAGAGACAGAATGAGAATTTTCTCTAAGATATCAGTACTCAAGAAAATTGCATTGCAAAGCCATTTGAAGAGATCTTGAATGTGCTTACAGTGAACTGATCAGGACGACGTTTCGTTGACGCAAGGAAATGTAACCTCATTGCTGCAACAATGTCATACTCCTTGCGCAAAACATAACATGTCCAAAACGTAAAGGCATATGCCATAACCACATGAGCCCAAAACCTGAAGCAAAAATGAGCATGTTGAAGACAAAATGATATTGTCAACCAAAAAGGCAAACATAAACTCAAAGTTGAGTCAAACAACAAACTGGCAGTTTCTACAAGCAAAAAAAGCATTGTTAAGTAATCATGAGAAAAGAAATAAAGGTATATCTTCGTGATAACAAGAGAAAGGTGAATGTTTGATTTGAGACGAATTGTAAATAAATACAAACAGTTGACAAGACGCATGATGTAATTCTACCAGCTTCAAGATAGTGATTTCGTTGGAAGTTGATTTGCAGAAAAAGCTGATCTGGCTTGCCATCAAGGCCATAGTTTTCAAAGGGTATAAACAACATTTCTTTCATATCTCAAATTTGTGACTAACATAATGTGATGAAATTGGCAGACATTTTTTACATTTAAATTAGTATCAAGGTATAAAATATGATTTTATGCATTGCTTTCAAGCTAAATTCCAATGCCCTAATGGGAATAGTAGCTTCCATCGTTGTATTGTGCCTCTTGTACGATTTGACACACATTAAAGTATATTGAATTGATGAATTACCCCGTCATGGCCGACCTCAAGCCCGAATGAAGGAAGAGGGTTGCATTAGGTTGTCAACCAGCATTAAACTACGACAAATATTCAATGAATTGATCTATTAAACTATTACGTTAATGCTAGGTTGTTCCTCAGTAGGAACGTGTTGCAAGATTAGCGACTCGGCAAGGGTCGTTACATCTCTAGAACTCAGGTGTAGTGATAAATATGTAAGAGTTCGCGTTGCAAGAACGTATCGGCAATGACCGCCACATCTCCATGAGAACTTGGATCTCCATAAGAACTTGGTTGTAGTGTTAAATAGGTGGGATAAGAACAAATATTATAAGAAAATTAATAGTCTAAGATTTGGAATATGAAATATAAAAACCTTACAAGTAAACCAATAAAAGTAGTAGATACGATGATGGGGAGAATAATTAGTATTTTGTGTGTATAAGAGATAAAATGGATATGTGAGAAAGCAAAGATGATAGAGAATTTGGATTTTAAGTTATGGTACATAGAAAAAAGTAAAACAAGAAATGGAGTGGGTATTGTTGTTTCGTTAACGGATAAAGTTGTTGGAATAGTTAGAAAGGGGATAAAATAACGAACGAAACTATGAACATATTAGCATATATACACCTCAAGTAGGATTAAATGAAGATACCAAATCAAACCTAGATGAAGTATTACAAAATAATCTGCTAAATGAAATGAATTTAATAGGAGACAATCTAAATGGGCATGTAGAAGTGAAAAAAGAGGAATATGAGAAGGTGCATGGAGGTTATGGATTTTGAACAAGAAATGAAGAAAAGAAAACTATATTAGATTCTGAGAAAGCATATGACTTTATACTAGCTAAAATATTTTTTTAAGAAAAAAGAATACTTGATTACATTCAAAAGTAAAAATAATAATAGCAAATTGATTTTCTTATGATTTGTAAAGATTGCAAGGTCATCCCTCGAGAAAGCTTAACTACCCACATAGATTAGTACGCCTCAATGATATTATCAATAAAAGAAAAATATATACGACTCCTAGAATTAAATGGTGGAAGTTAAGGATGAGAAAAAAAACATATTTAAGGAGAAGATAAGAGTGCAAGCATTAAGTGAAATATATGATCACTCTAATATGACATGGGATAAGATGGTATCAAAGTTGAAAGTAATAGTCAAGAGTATACTTAGTGAATTAAAGGAACATACACCACCAAGTAAGGAATCTTGGTGGTAGATGATAAAGTACTAGCGAAAGTGAAGGGAAAAAACGAACAACTCAATAGCCAAGAAAAAGACTAAGAAATAAAGTAAAAAATGAAACTTTTGAATAATTATAACGAAAATTGGATGCATAAGAAGGGAAAAAGACATTTATACAATATTTAAAGTGAGAGAGAGGAAAATAAGAGATCTTATCCAAATAAGATGTATTAAATATGAATGCAATAAAGTACTAGCAAAAGATGGAGAAACAAAAGAGAGGTGGAAGATATATTTTCATCAACTTTTTTAATGAAGGTTTTAGTGACCAACTTGACTTAAGTAATTTAAGTAGGTCAAATGAGTATATAAATTTAAATTTTTATCGTATAATTCAAATTTCATAAACAAAACAAGCTTTAAATGGGATACAAAATGGAAAAGTCGTTGAACTGGATGATATTCAGATAGAGGTAGGGAAGCGCCTAGGGAAACAAGATATTGAATAGTTTAAAAAATTATTTAACATGATGTTGAAAACAAAAAAAAATGACGGAGGGTAAGTACTCTAGTTTCCTTATATAAGAACAAAAGAGACGTACAAAATTGTACAAACTATGCGAGTATTAAATTAATAAGTCATACTATGAAACTTTGGGAAAGAGTAATAGAAAAAAGATTAAGGAAGGAGACCGCAGTGACCAAAAATCAATTTAGGTTCATATCTGGAAGGTCAACAATAGAATTTATACATCTTCTCAAGCAACTAATTGAAAAGTATTGGGAGCAAAAAAAAAATCTACACATGTTATTTATTGACTTAGAAAAAGGTTATAATAGAGAAATTATATGAAAAATTCTAAAAAAGAAAGGTGTTAGCGTAACATATATTGAACTAGTTAAGGATATATATGAGGATGTAACGACCAAAGTGAACACTTCGGGCGGATTAACTAAAGCATTTCTAATAAAGATAGGTTTACATCAAGGATTAGCTCTAAATCCTTATCTTTTTATACTAATCATGAACAAACTCACTGGACACGTACTGTGGTGCATGTTGTTTTCAAATGATATTATTTTGGTAGATGAGACAGGTGACGGATTAAACGCTAAACTAAAACCTTGGCGGGAAATACTAGAAGTGAAACATCTTAGTATAGTAAAATAGAATATATGAAATTTAAGTTTAGTAATATTAGACGTATTGAAATGAAACAATTGTTAAGATAGAAGATGACAAGTTGTCTAGAATTGAGAGTTTTAAGTATTTAGGATCATTTTTGTAAAATGATGGAGGGATTAAGAGAGGTCTTATACTGAACAAGCAGGATGGTTAAAATGGAGATTCAGGTGTTTTATGTGATCATAAAATATCTCTAAAACTTAAAGGGAAGTTCTATAAAACGGTGACCTGCTATAGCATCGAATGTTGGCTACGACTCAAACACATGAGTAAAAGATGAAAGAGGATGTTACGGTGGATTATAGACATACGAGAATAGGCAAATAAGAAATTAAACATTATAAAGAAAGTCGGAGTTACATCTATTGAGGAAAAACTCACGTTTAGGATGGTACGGACATGTACTTAGACAACCAATAAATATCCCAATTAGGCAATGTGAAACAATGACAAATACGCACATCAAACGAGGAAGAGGAAGACCAAAAAAGACTTGGTTAGCAACCATAAAACAAGATAAAATTTATTTAAATATAGATGATGATGATATAGTAGTGAATAAAGCACAATGGCGTAAAAGGATACATATAGTCGACCTCACCTAGTGGGATAAGGTTTGGTTATTGTTGTATTTACTCTTAAAACTAAGATTACAACAACTAATAATTGTACCCGATACTCATCATGCTTCAACATGTATTAAGAGTGGTGAGATGATTTAGACAAGTTACTCATATAATCTTTTCTACATTTTAATAAGACTTTCAATTAGATAATTGAACTAAAAATAATTTTTCTCATTTTTTGATTTGAGACGCATTAAGATGAATTTATAAAAGTTTTCCTTCTATGATCTTCTACTTGTTTATTTTTAAAATAATATAATAATTAGATATTTGAATTATAATTTTGAATAAACGAAATACAAAAAATATGTTATTTGAATTCATCTTGACACATGCCAAAGTATATCGCGGCATGATACAATACTCATCAACACAATTGACACAGGCTACAAAAACTACTAAATAGGTACCAAATTTTGATAATTTGTCAACATAGTACATTTCCACTATGCTCCAACACGACATGAGATTTTAAACCATATTAGTATTATGATTACATTTCATATCATACTAACTCTATGGGAGGAGTGGAGTCTAATTGATGAGTTAGTTCTCTTTTATACTCCTTGAAACTTGAAAGTTATTCTACATCTTTGCAAGCTTTTGGTTCCTGTGATATCTTCAAAAATTATGTTCTATACTTCTATTGAAGACCAATTATCGCACACTCACATGTTTCCTCAAATGTTTCATTTGGTGGGACTGGACTATTTATTCTAAAACTCTCCTTCAAGCTAAAGCATGGATATCAATAGATATAGCTCAACTCACCAAAAGAAAAGCTAGTCATAAAGGTGCAAGCTTTTGGTTCCTGTGATATCTTCAAAAGTTATGTTCTATTGAAGACCAAATTACCGTACACTCACATGTTTCATCAAATGTTTCATTTGGTCAGACTGGACCATTTATTCTAAAACTCTCCTTCAAGCTAAAGCATGGATATCAATAGATATAGCTCAACTCACCCAAAGAAAAGCTAGTCTTACAGGCATGTTTGATGAAACCTTATGAGGTATGATGATTGGTGTTCGTGCGTGCAAACTTTCCATTATACCATTCTATTGAATTAATTTGTATTTTCCTTTACATTCCTTTAACCAGTCAAATGTAAAGCTAGGAAATTTTAACTGACGTCTAGATAGAATCATAACTTCTCACCTCTGTGACCCTGTAGAGACATTGGATATTGATAGTTTGTCAACGTCACTGTACTCTAAGCTCTTCGAATCTTCTAGTTCAGTACTAGTCCAGTTTACAGGGACAAGAACACCAAATGCCAATATTGCAATGGGAATAAAGATTTTAAGTCTGCAAAACAAAAAAAAAAGGAAAACAGATAAGCACTTTAAAGGGGATTGAAGACAAAAGAAACTAATACATACTGTAAGTTGTAAGCAATTGTGTGAAAAATAGTAAAATAATACATCTCGAAGTATCAGAAATACAGAACTTTCGAAAATAGGAAAATTGCCAAAAATGTGTTTTACACGATCTAATGTGAAAATCTCGATCATGCAGTAGATTCTTGTGCGAACCAAATGTTTCTAATCTTATGTGCAACAATAATTTATGAAATAACATGCTCCAAAATGTAATTCCCTTTGGTAATGAACAAAATGTCTCCTAGGGTTGGAAGACATTGATGAACCAAGAAGGAATGTGGTCCATGAGGCATTATTGAGACAACACATATCATTTGATGAACTTAAAACCTAGGCCAAAAAATGCACAAAATAATTTCCTTATGACTTTTCCTAGCAAAAAGAGAAAAGAAAACGAGAAAATTGTCTATTATTCTATGCAAAGAAGATGAAAGTCTTCTTTAAATCAAAAACAAATATTTGTGAAAAGTCACATACACACACATATAAATAATGAACAAATAAACAGATATTTGTTTGCTCAATTTGTTTAATGTTAAAGGTAAGAGGCTCCATGTCCTTTGATCTCACATGGACAAATGTGGTGGGGCATTATAAATATAAATACAAATTGTTCTGTTTTTCTAAGAGCTCAAGCTCTTGGGACAAGCGGTTAGTCAATCAACTTAAAAAAATGGTATCAAAGCAGGGAGAGAGAATAGGGGTTCAAATCCTCCCTATGTTAAAAGAAAGGCCATATTTCTAGGCCATGATGAACATGATGGGACGTGGAGTATGTTTTAAAAAAAAAACTCATAGCTGACACAACTTTATCTCTAATTGATTCCATTTATCAACTATAAAATATGTTTGTAACATTAGATAAAATATTTATTCACAAGTATAGCACCTGATATTACTATATTAGTATTGTAACGAGAATCAACAACAACAAATGAAATAAATCCAAAACTTAACAGAATACCCAATCAAGTATATCCGCAAGAAAACAGCAGAGTCAAGTCCTGCATGCTCTATAAGCTCTGGTTCAGGCATCTTGAGAGCAGCAGGCATCCATTCCAGAAATTGCAAGTATGATCTCCAATTCAAATTGACAAATTTTTGCCCAAATGCTCCAGCATGGGTTGGACTGCTTCTTGAACCTTTAAGATACCATTTTGAAAAATAAACCCTGTCATTTAGTGGCTGGAGTCTTAGAACAGCAAAGGCCACAAGGAATGCAAAGGCAGTTAGCATGTTAATGGCTGCTGCAAGCCCTATGTCAGCAATTGTGGCCATGACTACCTCCCACAAGACTGATTTCCTGTGAATATATGTCATTTAAGAGTAAATTTACAAAGCATTTCATTCACTATATAAAAAAAAACTTATGATATACTGATTTAGCCACAAACAATATATAGTTCTTCTCCCCCTTTCAATAATAAATAATAGGACATTTAATTTACAAATGTTCACATATGATATTTAGTATAGCTACTTTAGCATTATAAAAAAATTGAAAAAATCAACAAAAAGTAGCATTCACTGGATGGTATTTGCACAACAGTATGCTGCATTCTAGTATCGAGATCAGCCTGTTTTAATCCAAGGAAAAGCTATATTGTTGCCCGTCAGCCCACATTAGCACAAGCCCAGCACAATGGAGACACCTTTTCGCCAAGTTAAACCAAACTAACTAGCCTGATTTAGGGTATTTACTTTCATCAAAGGAAATGGCAGGAATTATAAACCAACTTCTACAAACAATACATACAGCAGCATGAACACAAATAAAATCAGAATTAAAAAAAAAACAGAGTTAATAAATGGCAATAGTTTTATGCAGAGATAATGCACTAAAAGTACAGCCTGCTTCCACAATATTTGACACTAGATAAGTACTGAGAATTATAGCCCCACACATACTGATTTTATATGTAGACCCATTGATACATTTGATCCCAAAGAACTGTGAAGACTTTGTTCATAACTCCAACTTTAAAGTCATAAAACCACTAAAGTATGATATAGATAATAGAGAAGGAGAAGGCTTGACTTGGATAGGTCTCCTTTGCTTGTTAGACTTTGTAAGTAACTTATGCTTACAATTAAATAAATCTTGACTCATTTTATTTCCTGTTAGATATCTTATTATTCCTACTCAGAAACCATGCATCTATTAGAAATATTAGTTTGCCACTCAATTTGTTTTAATAGTATGAGCCTATGAGGTCGAGGGTTTTTTTTTTTTTTTTTGGGGGGGGGGGGGGGGGGGGGGTCCTACAAGTCCGTCCAAGAGGTTCTCCAGGACTTGCGGTCGGGCAAGAAATTGTGCTAAAAGTTCTTGAATAAGAAATCTTCGAAATGGAATCTATCGTGTAAAAGTCTACTAACAATTGCATTGAGGACCCGAGTATTTGTTTGATGACAGACATCAGGACATGGAAGATTTTAAGAACACTTTCTAGATTTCTTCAAACACAAACACAGAAAAACACCATAAACTTCCAAAACTTATTAGTCATTTTTTACCAAAATGTTTTTCAGTATAACAAAATGCATAATGAAGACTTATGCTATCTCATTATTTGCTGGCACAATATGTTAACTTCAGCAATGACTGCAAACAAAAGATTTCAACATCTGTCAAATCCTATTTCGTATTTGTTTAATGGCTTTGGAAATACCCACAATATCAAGGTTGCTATCTGGACTTAGAATCTTAGAAATGATCCAAATTGACATAATTCCAAATAGGATCTAAACTAGACTAGAATCTTAGATCATATGAACCTTCAAAGCAATCCTAAGTCTACTTCAAATTCTTACAAAGGATCTTTGTGCATTCAGTTATTCATTCTGAATCTTGATATTTTTCATAATAAATATTATTAATGTCATATAATTTGAAAACACCTACCATTATGTACTATTCTTTTTATCTCCCATGTCAAAGAATCATTTTAATTATTATCATTATCATTCATTTTATAACTATTATTAATCTTATTATCCTTCATTTTATTACTATTCTTAATCTTATAGAAGTTGTTGCTTGTTACATTATTATAGACCCCTAAGGATTCTATTGTATTTTTATATATCTGCAATTTGTATAATTTGGAATGGTAGTGCCCCATCTGTTCATACTAATACTAAATATAGATACATTATAAAAGTAAATATTAATTAAATTTTAGGGTCAGATCCTCCAATCCGAACCTTTGGACCTTTTCAAGGTTGTCAAGATCAACATCTTCCCTAGAAAAGGCAAAAGATTATAAGTTCATATCATATGATCATCAAGGGCAGCTTGGTGCACAAAGCTCCCACAAATGCGGGTTCTAGGAAAAAATCAAACCATATTGGGTCTATTGTACACAGTCTTACCCTGCATTACAAGATATTTCCGCAATTTGAACTCATGACCTCATGACAGCAATTTTACCGTTGCGCCAAGACTCCCCTTCATATGATCATAAGATCCTAAATTCAACCCCACAGGATATCCAGTTGGTTAGAGGATGGGAGATTTGCTACAATGGGTGGACGCATGCCCTCAGAGAAAAACTCCTCCCACCTCCTAGCCCCTTGGCAGTCAAATATAAGTTGACTCCGTGATTTACATCCCTTCACATAACCTGAGGGTAGATTGTGAGGAGCGCCTGAGATGAGCGTAATCACCTTTTGCTATAATAAGATCCTAAATTCAAATGAAGTATTTTTAGAACTATATTTGGCATTTATAATTTCTCATTTCTATTAAGTTTTAATATATGATAATAATATTATGTACATTTTATTCAAATACAACAAGGCCTAATGAAAATTATTCATATGGTAGATAAATAAATCGTTGTGAGTTGCAAGGGTAGTTAGGTCTTTTTCTATTTTTGTGTCATTAGGGTTATGCAAGTTATATAAGTCTTGTACAGGGTCTTGATTTAATGCAATTGAGAGTTTTACAATATGGTATCAAAGCCACGTTTATCAAAACCCTAATTTTCTTTTCTTTCCTTTTCTTTCTCCCACGTGACGTCGCACGTGTCGTCACTTCTCTGCTCCTCAAAACCACGCGACGTCCTCATATCTTTGCGCACGTCGGGTCGCCTCGCCAAGCTCGAGCGAAGGACTCTCCTCCACCTCCTTCGCCGACCAAGCACAGGATCGCCTTCTGCTTCCCTTCGTCGCGCACACACGAGCCGCAGCGCTCTTATCACGCGCGCCTCCTCGACGCGACCTAGTGGCCGCCACTCTCTCCTCGAGCGCACACGAAGCAACAGGAGCGCAAGCGAAGCAACAGGAGGCGCTGCTGGACTTCTTCTTCGGCCTTCTTCTTGCCGCCGCGTCGACAGACCCAATCTTGTAGTGAGGTCACACGTCCTCTCGCCTGGCCTTGGGCTTCCTTTCCGCCGGTTTTGGATTTCTTCTCGCCTGCGTTTGGGTTTTTTTTTTTTTGCCGTGAGCATCAAAAGACCTCCCTGCCACTTGCTTGATTGCCGCACTGGTGCCTAACGTTCGTCCTCTGTAGCGCCCGATGCTCATCTTCATCTCTCCTTGGGGTTTGTTATGGCGGACACCTCTGGAGAAAGTTCTGGGATGTCTACAGATCCTTTGGCTTCTTCTTGACAAGTACAACCAATTTTCACAATGACAGGACTTAGAGGATCTGGTCTTCAGATAATCTCGAAAAAATTGACCGAGACAAATTATGCATCGTGAGCAGTTGCTGTTGAGCTTTATGTTGAAGGTCATGATAAACTTGATATTCTTCATGGTACTAAAGTGAAACCAGATGAGAAAGATCCCAGTTTCCGTACTTGGAGGTGTGACAATATTCTGGTAATGACTTGAATACTTAATTCTGTAAGTTTTGGCATCAAACAAGTCATTCTTCATAACAGAACAGCTGTTGATATGTGGAGGACACTGGAGCAGATGTATGGGCGCAAGCATGATATGTTGCGTACTTATCAGATAAGTAGTTAAATTTTTAAACTTGAGCAAGGTTTTATGTCTGTTACAAATTTTTTTGCTGCTCTAAAAGAGTTGTGGGATGAGTTTGACTACTACAGAATGGACAATTGGATTTCCACTGATGATCATCAGAGATATCTGAAGCTTCTGGAGAATGACAGAATCATTAAGTTTCTTGATAGGCTTCATGCAGAGTTTGAAAATTTAAAAGGACAAATTCTTAGTCTTGATCCTACCCCCTCTTTAGAACAAGTTTACTACAAAATTCTGAGTGAGGAAAGCAGGAGAAGGACCATGAACAACAAAGGTAATATTTCTGCAGGAAGCACTCCGATTGGGGAGACATCTGCTTTTGCCGGTTCTACTAACAAGTTCAAGTCTTGGGGAACAAAAGGAAAATGTGAAAAATTTTGTCGACACTGCAAGAGAACTAATCATGATTCAGATTTTTGTTGGGAGAAATATCCAGAAAAAAAAAACCTGAAAAATTCAAATACAGTGACAAGAAGGTTCCTAGTCGTGGGAATCTTGCTGCCCAGAAATTAGTGGATGGGGAGACTACTGATTCCTCGGTACCTTCTAATATTGAGTTGTCATCTACTGATATTGCCAATCTTCAGAACCTTTTATCGCGGCTTCAGACTTCATCTTCTGCCTCTATCAATTCGTCTCAAGCGCACACAGGTATCCGTGGCCTGGAGTTAAGTATTGATGGGTCAAGATCTTGTAGCCCCTGGGTCATTGACTCAGGAGCTACGGATCATATGAAAAATCTTGCTAATTCCTTCATTTCCTACTCTGTCTTCTGGGCAGGATAAAGTAACCATTGCTGATAGCACCAAAGCTACTGTGGCTGGCAAAGGCTCCATACAACTGGCAGAACACTATCCTATCCTCTGCACTTCATGTCCCTTCCATTTCTCTTAATTTACTTTCTGTTAGTAGTATTACTAAACAACTACACTGCTCAGTAACCTTTTTTCCTGATCATTGTGTCTTTCAGGATCTCGAGACCAAGCAAACGATTGGGACTGGCCGTGAAGTAGGAGGTCTTTATTACTATCATCTTGGAACAACAACTGCTCTGAAGTCTACAGCTAGTGTTCAGAAAACAAGCATCAAGAAATCCTGTTGTGGCATTCTCGTTTGGGGCATTTATCTTTTCGGTCATTAAAGGTCCTCTTTCCTAATCTCTTTTCTTCTGTTTCTCTTGAGTCTCTTCAATGTGAAGTTTGTCAGTTATCTAAACATTGTAGAACTCATTTTTCTGAGTCCATGAATAAAAGTTCGTCCCCGGTTGACTTTGTTCATTCAGATGTGTGGGGTCCCTCTCCTGTGCTTTCTTTGGATGGCTATCGATACTTTATCTCTTTTATTAATAATTACACCCACTGTGCATGACTTTATTTGCTGAGAGGCAGAGACGAAGTTCCTCGACTCATTCAACATTATTGCAGAATGGTTGAAACTCAATTCCACACACAAGTGAAAACTCTTCGATCTGATAATGCACGGGAACACTTTGCACAGTCCCTAAATATTTTTCTAGAGGATTTAGGGATTCTTCATGCGTCATCTTGTCCCTACACACCACAGCAAAATGGGATGGCTGAGAGAAAAAATCGTCATATCCTTGAAACAGCCCGCGCATTATTATTTCAGCGCCATTTAGCCAAATATTTCTGGGTTGATGCTGTTCTTGCAGCTGCTTATATCATTAATCGTCTACCATCAAAAGGTCTCGGGTATCGGTGTCCTCTCACTATTCTTCGTCCTGACATAACATTGTTCTCCCTCACACCTCGGGTATTTGGCTCCCTCTGTTTTATTCATGTTCTTGGTCCCAAATCCTCTAAGCTTGATCCTCGCTCTATATGGGAAATTTTTCTAGGGTATTCCACTTGCCAAAAAGGCTACAAGTGTTTTGATCCTGTTACTAAGACTAGATATGTCTTGAAGGATGTTACCTTTTTTGAGTCTGAGTCCTATTATTCTCCTCAGACTCGTCCTCAGGGGGAGAATCTTACCCCTTCCCTTGTACCTCAAGTGGTTCTTTCTCCTATTTCACTAGATGTCATGGAAAATAGAAAAGATGATGCTCTATTACTGGATGCTCCATTACTGGGCTCGCAGGCTTCACAAGAAATTATTACTTACAAGCGACGAAGACATAAGCAAGGACCTACTACTGATCGGCTAGATGAATCGGAAGCTTTGGCTCCTGATCCCGTATCCTCATTAGTTGAATCAATCGCACTCTTAAATATGAATGAGCTGGACCTTCCAATTGCTGTTAGGAAGGGGGTCAGGTCATGTACTCAACATCCTATCTCTAACCATGTTTCTTATTCTCGTTTGTCTTCTTCATATCATGTCTTTGTTTCACAACTATCAAATCATGTCATACCTTCTTCTTATTATGAAGCTGTAAGGGACTCAAGGTGGCTGGAAGCAATGAATGAAGAAGTGGAGACTCTTAATAAGAATGGTAGTTGGGAATTAGTAGATCCCCCAAAGGGGAAGAAGTTGGTTGGTTCTAAATGGGTCTATGCTATCAAGTATAACTCAGAGGATGAAGTGGTCAGATATAAAGTCAGACTTGTTGCCAAGGCATTCACTCAAACATATGAGGTGGATTACTTGGAGACATTCGCTCCGGTTGCAAAACTCAAAACAATCAGAGTGATTCTTTCTCTTGCTTCTCAATATGATTGGCCGCTATTTCAGCTAGATGTGAAAAATGCTTTTTTGAATGACAACCTTCACGAAGAGGTCTACGTGTTACCACCTCCTGTAATTGAAACAAAAGGAAAGGTTTGCAGGTTGATAAAAGCTTCGTATGGACTTAAAACAATCACCCAGAGCATGGTTTGATAGGTTCTGCAAAACCATGACATTATTTGGCTTTAAACAAGGGAATGTTGATTATACACTCTTTGTGAAAAGAAAAGAGGACAGAACTACCATTCTCTTGGTTTACGTTAATGATATGATAATTACGGGCGATGACGAGATTGAAATCCAAAATCTTAAGTCCAAGTTAATATCAGAGTTTGAAATTAAAGACCTTGGACTATTGAGGTACTTCCTTGGTATTGAAGTTGCTCGATCTTAAGAGGGAATTTATATATGTCAGAGAAAATATGTGTTGGATTTACTTAAGGAGATAGGGAAGTTGGGTTGTCGGCCAGCATCGAAACCTATAGAAGTAAGTCATGATCTCACTAGTTCTAATGAGGAAGATCTTACAAATCTAGAAAAGAGAACGTATCAAAGGTTGGTTGGAAAATTACTCTATTTGTCTATGACTAGGTCTGATATTACCTACGTTGTTAGTGTAGTGAGCCAGTACATGCATGCTCCTAAAACTATCCACATGAAGGCCGTTGATAGGATTTTACGATACTTAAAGTCATGTCCCGGAAAAGGCTTGTTGTTTAAAGGAGGTGGTAATCTGAAAGTGGAATGTTATTCTGATGTTGATTGGGCTGGTTCTAGAGATGATAGAAGATTCACTTCTGGCTATTGTACCTTTTTAGGAGGAAACTTGGTAACCTGGAGAAGTAAGAAACAAAGTGTTTGTGCACGGTCTAGTGCAGAAGCAGAATATCGGGCCATGACACATGGTCTTGCATAAATGTTATTGATCCCGGCCTTGCCTACGGGTGGGTCGGTTCGCTTCGCCAAGCCAGCCTAGTGCTATGAAGGTCCAGCAGGTGGATCAACCGAAGACCTTGCCCGGGGGGCTTCTGAGCCACAGAGCCAGGGAGTCCCCCTGGGACGCTATCCAGCCGACAACGAGCAGGGTCGGTCGGTCGACCTCCAACTCCGCCTGGCTTGGTCACCTCAACCCATCCTCGATCCCGATCTGGGTCGGATAAGCCAGTCGGACGCGTGTCAACCCACGCTCCAGCAGCATCACAAGGACAAGATATCTAACAGAATCAGCTAGACATAACTCAATAAACCCCCGACTGAGGGCGTACCCTGCGCCTCAGCTCTCCCAGTCGGACGCGTGGCTGCCCACGCTCACTTGCCATCACCCGACCCGATCCTTGGCCTTCAGACACGCCGGTCGGCGCTCGGGGTACGGGCTATCTCGCCCCTACGCCCCCTATGTTATGATATCCAGGGTAAGACCTTGCTGTCGGGGTATTACGCACCTTACTCATCTCTAACACATCTCGAGGTCAATCCGCCAATTCAGTACTTTCGTACTGCTCAAGCACCCCGCGCCATCCCTGAGTGCTCTCATACGAGTTGATAGGTATCACACCCTTGTCTCGTACACACGGACAAGGGTTGTCAGCTCCCCCGGCTATATAAACTCTTCACTCCTCCTACCGTAGGTATGCGCGCACGAGCTTTCTCATCTACTACTGCATTTTGTTGTAAATAGAAAAACCTTTCAATTGTATTAAACCGAGACCCTTTACACGACTTATATACTTGCAAACCCTAATGACACAAAAATAGGAAAAGACCCAACTACCCTTGTAACTCACAACACTCCCCCTCAAGTTGAACATATATATCAAACATGTTTAACTTGCTAAGGGCAGAATTAAACACAACTTGGGGTATAGCTTTTGTAAACATATTAGCAAGTTGATCCTCAGATTTAACATAAGGTAAACATAGCTCTCCAGAATCAAGTCTTTCCCGAATAAAGTGGCGATCAATCTCAATGTGTTTGGTCCGGTCATGTTGAACTGGATTATTTGCAATATTGATAGCAGCTTTGTTGTCGCAATACAGCCTGAGAGGTAATTCAGCCTTTAATCTCATGTCTTCCAACAAAAAACTCACCCATAACATTTCTGCAAGACCATGTGCCATGGCCCGATATTCTGCTTCTGCACTAGACCGTGCACAAACACTTTGTTTCTTACTTCTCCAAGTTACCAAGTTTCCTCCTAAAAAGGTACAATAGCCAAAAGTGGATCTTCTATCATCTCTAGAACCAGCCCAATCAGCATCAGAATAACATTCCACTTTCAGATTACCACCTCCTTTAAACAGCAAACCTTTTCCGGGACATGACTTTAAGTACTTTAAAATCCTATCAATGGCCTTCATATGGAGAGTTTTAGGAGCATGCATATACTGGCTTACTACACTAACAATGTAGGTAATGTCAGGCCTAGTCATAGACAAATAGAGTAATTTTCCAACCAACCTTTGATACGTTCCCTTTTTTAAATTTGTAAGATCTTCCCCAGTAGAACTAGTAAGATCATGACTTACTTCTATAGGTGTCGATGTTGGCCGACAACCCAACTTCCCTGTCTCCTTGAGTAAATCCAACACATATTTTCTCTGACATATATAAATTCCCTCTTGAGATCGAGCAACTTCAATACCAAGGAAGTACCTCAATAGTCCAAGGTCTTTAATTTCAAACTCTGATATTAACTTGGACTTAAGAGCTTGGATTTCAATCTCGTCATCACCTGTAATTATCATATCATCAACGTAAACCAAGAGAATGGTAGTTCTACCCTCTTTTCTTTTCACAAAGAGTGTATGATCAGCATTCCCTTGTTTAAAACCAAACAATGTCATGGCTTTGCAGAACCTATCAAACCATGCTCTGGGTGATTGTTTAAGTTCATACAAAGCTTTTATCAACCTGCAAACCTTTCCTTTTGTTTCAATTCCAGGAGGTGGTAACATGTAGACCTCTTCATGAAGGTTGTCATTCAAAAAAGCATTTTTCACATCTAGCTGAAATAGCGGCCAATCATATTGAGAAGCAAGAGAAAGAATCACTCTGACTGTTTTGAGTTTTGCAACTGGAGCGAAGGTCTCCAAGTAATCCACCCGATATGTCTGAGTAAATCCCTTGGCAACAAGTCGGGTTTTATATCTGACTACTTCACCCTCTGAGTTATACTTGATAGCATAGACCCACTTAGAACCAACCAAATTCTTCCCCTTTGGGGGATCTACTAATTCCCAAGTACCATTCTTATTAAGAGCCTCCACTTCTTCATTCATTGCTTCCAGCCACCTTGAGTCTCTTACAGCTTCATAATAAGAAGAAGGTATGACATGATTTGATAGCTGTGAAACAAAGGCATGATATGAAGAAGATAAACGAGAATAAGAAACGTGGTTAGAGATAGGATGTTGAGTACATGACCTGACCCCCTTCCTAACAGCAATTGGATGGTCCAACTCATTCATATTTAGGGGTGCGATTGGTTCAACCAATGAGGATACAAGATCAAGAGCCAGAGCTTCCGATTCAGCTAGCCGATCAGTAGTGGGTTCTTGCTTATGTCTTCGTCGCTTGTAAGTAATAATTTCTGGTGAAGCCTGCGAGCCCAATAATGGAGCATCATCTTTTTGATTTTTCATGCCATCCAGTGAAATAGGAGAAGGAACCACTTGAGGAACAGGGGAAGAGATAAGATTCTCCCCCTGAGGACGAGTCTGGGGAGAATAATAGGACTCGAACTCAAAAAAGGTAACATCTTTCAAGACATATCTAGTCCTAGTAACAGGATCAAAGCATTTGTAACCTTTCTGGCAAGTGGAATACCCTAGAAAAATTCCCCATATAGAGCGAGGATCAAGCTTAGAGGATTTGGGACCAAGAACATGAATAAAACAAAGAGAGCCAAATACCCGAGGTGTAAGGGAAAACAATATTATGTCAGGACGAAGAATAGTAAGAGGAGACCGATACCCGAGACCTTTTGATGGTAGACGATTAATGATATAAGCAGCAGCAAGAACAGCATCCGCCCAGAAATATTTGGGTAAATGGCGTTGAAATAATAATGCCCGTGTTGTTTCAAGGATATGACGATTCTTTCTCTCAGGTCATTCTTCACAACAGAACAGCTGTTGATATGTGGAGGATGTTGGAGCAAATGTATGGACGCAAACATGATATGCTGCGTACTTATCAGATAAGTAGTCAAATTTTTAAACTTGAGCAAGGTTCTATGTCTGTTACAAATTATTTTGCTGCTCTAAAAGGGCTATGGGATGAGTTTGACTACTACAGGATGGATAATTGGATTTCCACTGATGATTATCAGAGATATCTGAAGCTTCTGGTGAAGGACAGAATCATTAAGTTTCTTGATGGGCTTCATACAGAGTTTGAACATTTAAAAGGACAAATTCTTAGTCTTGATCCTACTCCCTCCTTAGAACAAGTTTATTACAAAATTCTGAGTGAGGAAGGCAGGAGAAGGACCATGAACAATAAAGGTAATATCTCTGCAGCAAGCACTCCAATTGGGGAGACATCTACTTTTGTCGGTTCTTCTAACAAGCTCAAGTCTGGCGGGACAAAAGGAAAAGGTGGAAAATTTTATCGGCACTGCAAGAGGTCTAATCATGATTCAGATTTTTGTTGGGAGAAATATCCAGAGAAAAAACCTGAAAAATTCAAATACAGTGACAAGAAAGTTCCTAGTCGTGGGAATCTTGCTGCCCAGAAATTAGTGGATCGGGAGACTACTGATTCCTCGGTACCTTCTAATATTGAGTCGTCATCTACTGATATTGCTAATCTTCAGCACCTTTTATCGCGACTTCAGACTTCATCCTCTGTCAATTCGTCTCAAGCGCACACAGGTATCCGTGGTCTGGAATTAAGTATTGATGCGTCAAGATCTTGTATCCCCTGGGTCATTGACTCAAGAGCTACGGACTATATGACAAATCTTGCTAATTCCTTCATTTCCTACTCTTTGTCTTTTGGGCAAGATAAAGTGACCATCGCTGATGGCACTAAAGCTACTGTGGCTGGAAAAGGTTCCATACAACTGGCAGACCACTTTATCCTATCCTCTGCACTTCATGTCCCTTCCATTTCTCTTAATTTACTTTCTGTTAGTAGTATTACTAAACAATTACACTGCTCAGTAACCTTTTCCCCTGATCATTGTGTCTTTCAAGATCTCGAGACCAAGCAAACGATTGGGACTGGCCGTGAGGTAGGAGGTCTTTATTACTATCATTTTGGAACAACAACTGCTCTGATACCATGTTGTAAATAGAAAAACCTTTCAATTGTATTAAACCGAGACCCTTATACGACTTATATACTTGCAAACCCTAATGACACAAAAATAGGAAAAGACCCAACTACCCTTGTAACTCACAACACATTTCAATTCAGCTCCACTATATTTCCTGCGGATACTGACTTGATCGTCGGAGTGCCTGACCGGGGAAACCCCCCGGCGGGTTTTGCTAACGGTCATCGTTTTGCAAGCCAGAGCCAATTTGGAGCCAGATCAGCACCACCTCACTCGCTCGTGATGCCCGGGAGACCGTCCGGCCCTTGGGACCTCCACCTCGCTTCGCGACAGAATCAGTTATGGTTGAGTTTTTTATTGGAAGACATGGGATTAAAGGTTGAATTACCGCTCAGGCAGTATTGCGACAACAAAGCTGCAATCAATATTGCAAATAATCCAGTTCAACATGACCGACCAAACACATCAAGATTGATCGCCACTTTATTCGGAAGAGACTTGATTCTGGAGAGCTATGTTTGTCTTATGTCAAATCTGAGGACCAACTTGCTGATATGTTTACAAAAGCTATACCCCAAGCTGTGTTTAATTCTGTCCTTAGCAAGTTAAACATGTTTGATATATATGTTCAACTTGAGGGGAGTGTTGTGAGTTGCAATGGTAGTTAGACCTTTTACTATTTTTGTGTCATTAGGGTTATGCAAGTTATATAAGACTTCTACAGGGTCTTGATTTAATGCAATTGAGAGTTTTACAACATAAACAATGGGATCAATCTTCATGCAACAAGTCGCAATTATATGATGAATGATAATTGTATGATGGATACAACAGCTAAATTAAAATAAATAAGTACCTTTTTAGTTGGTTAAAAGAATCTCATAAATGATTTTTTTTTCAAAAAAATATGCCACTAAAACATTGCCTAATTTCAGTAAATAAAATTTCTGCAAGAAAGTAAATTTATTCCATTTAGTTGAAGGTTATCATAAGTGAGATCCTACATGCGAAAAATGAGGAATCATAGAAGGATTGTAGATTCATAAGATCATAGCCAAATTTAGAAACTGCCTAGATTTAGATTGTTTGGGTCAATTTGTGTAGTGAAATCGTAAGTTCTAAGGTCCATATCACAATTGTGACTACTATCGATAGTAATAAAACATAGTGTGCTTATCCCTAAGCAATGAGCATGGTACTGAATCACTTACTGGTTGCTGCTAGAAAAAAATTGTAAATTCTTCCCATAAATCAAAATTTTCTTGAAGGATCTTAACCAAAGACATCAGCATGAGGCATTTACTTTTAACAGTCAGAAATGTTATCATGAGGCATGGGGTATGTACTCATGTAGACAAGGAGGTATCATCACACTTACAAAACTGCTAGAAGTACCAAATGTCTCAAAATTCACACTTCAAACCCCAACCCACAATTGACATCAAATGTGCTTTATAAGGAAAAAGATAAAGTCAAAACTTCTGAATTAGTTTTGACAGTTTAAACCTTTCAATAAGCACTTTGAGCCATAAAATAAATATAGTCAGGACTGTTGTTACACTAAGTAGTCGTATTTCTCTTAAATTGATTATCCAATCATTAAAGGAAAGGGCAATGGTTGACGAAAGTCACTGCTAAATTCAGATTAGGTTAATATTCCTACAAATATGAAGCACAGATGGTGCCAGATAATTCACAAATATTGGTATTTCCAATATGACACAAAACAGTGTTTCTCATGTGCATTATCTCTAGTTGTACTTCATGTATACTTCATGTGTGGATACAGGTAAGCATAGACTCATAGAAACTATTCTTAGACATTCACTCAGACAAATTCCAACTTCGAGAACGGAAATTGAGAGTCGATTTTTCAAAACCTATACCAATCACCAAATAGTATGTCAATTTCCCCAACAAATAGTCTTGTCGACTTTGGATCATACAGTCATACAACTTCGTTCCGAAAAATTCCTCCTCATGAGTCATGTCCGTAAGAACAAGCCAATTTTTAAGATATTCTGCATACGTAGGTAACCGAATATTATAAATATGTCATCATACCGCCCTCAAAGCTATAACCAAAAAAGAAAATTTGCAGACTCAAAACATCAAAAACTGGTTTGATTTTTTTTTCATTTCAATTAAAAAAAAAGCGAGGAGGCAAATGGGAAACGCCGAAAGACCCACTAAAAAAAATGCAGAGAGCGAAAAACGGCCGCGTACGCTAGGATCAGTAAATCGGACGGGCAGAACTCAGTTCCCTCCTCCAAACCCGCCGCGATCTGTTCTTCCCCAGCACCAAACCGTTCCTCCTCCTCGAGCAACTCGCCAGAAACTCAAATCCAATCAAGAACAGCGCTTGATGGCGTTCCGTTCGACGAAGAAGATGGAAGTGGGAAATCAGTAAAGCAGAGATCGGGTTCGGAAAGTCGATGAGTTGGGAGCCAGGAGAGAGAGAGCAGAGACAGAGAGAGAGAGGAAACCGAAACATATACTTAACGCCGTCAATACGTTTGGACTCCAATTGGAACGCTTTTACTATCCATTTATTGTATATCTCGTGTGCACTGTCAAAAATTTATCAATTGCTATTAAATGATCGAGTTGCCTTAAATACATACTTTTAAAAAAAAAGAATTAATATTAATTAAATTAACGAATTTAATGTCGGCAGGAGATATCTGGGACATTTCCGTGGCCGACACGTGGAAGGAGATTATAAAAGGACAAAAAAAATTCAGAATGAATCTCTATTTAATTTTTGTAATCGAAAGAACGAAAAAGGAGTGATGCAGACATCACGTCGGGAGCAAGGAGCAATCTTAATTTTTTTTATTTATTTAATAATCGAAATACAAAATCCAACGGTTTGTTTAAAAATTAATCAAAATAAATTAAATATTTAATTTAAAAAAAAACAACCGCTCTCAAATATATTATTTAATATTATTATCTTTTATCATACCTATTCTGCTATTCAATCTTGAACGGTCAAGTATATAAATAAAATAAGAGTAATGATTAGGACAGTGAATTTGGGACAGTGAATGGGACAGTGAATGACGTGCAATTATTGTGTACACGTCCGATCGCCGATCGAACACCACCGATGGTCTCTGATTATCGTCTTGAATCAAACTATACCTTCAGAGGACGGTGAACTCGTCAGGATCGCCGGCAACGGTGAACCTATCGAAAACGACGGTCAATGATGCGAGATCGCAATTGCGGCGATCCCCGACGGGTTCACCGTGCCCCCCAGGGTATAGTTTGGTTCGGGGCGGTAGCCGAAGGCCGCCGGTAGTGTCCGATCGACGATCGGACGTGTACATAATAATTACCACGTCATTCACTGTCCCATTCACTGTCCCAAATTCATTGTCTCTATCATTACTCATAAAATAAATCCGTGTTATAGAGGGATGAATAATTATATCCCTTTTATAAAATGATACATTTACTTTTAAATATATTATTCTATATTATTATTTTTTATCATATATTAAATCATGAATCGATCTGTTAATTTTCTGAATAAGATAAGTCTATATTATAATAACTATAACTAAATAACTAATTATTAAATTATAATTATTATATATTATAACAATTATGATTTTGTAATTGTTATACATTCTAACCATTATAATGTTTATAATTATTAAAACGTAGATTTATTTTATTTAATAATATTTATATTGTAATAGTTATAAAATTATAATTATTATAATATGTATTTATTTTATTAATATAATTAAATTTAATATATGTATTAAAAATAATAATATCGAATATTGTATTAATAGGATGGATGCTCTTTCATTTTAAAAAAACGGATATAAAGGAAAGGAGCCATGTGTGGGAGGGCCCAAGTGTCGGCGAGGGAAGGTGACGAAGTCGCTTCCTTCGTCACCGTAGTTTTCGCTGCGGAGACGGATGGCAACGTTTGATAGCGGCCCGGTCCAATCGTCATTTCGTGACTGACGCATGACTTCACGTCTGCAGCGTCCAAGAGGGCGACGGGCATGCGGTGGAAGCGTGGAGAATAGCTAGCCACCCGCCCTGATCTTATCCATCTAACGAACAAGTGGGGCGGTAGGTTAACGGAATTTAGACCTCGGACCGACTCGTCGGGAGGGAAATGACAAAAATGTTTTGGACACTGATAGAACATTGAATATAACTTGAATTGTAAGGTCAATGTCAAACAGTTGCCAAGATATGCATATTTGATAATGATGTTTATGAATCACAATGAGGTAAAAAAACGAGTGCATACAATAGTTATCGCAAAGGGAATGAAAACTAACCAGACGACTCTTGAATGAGCAATACAAGTAACTAAATCGGCAATTCGTCCAAGAAGCAAACAGATCACACAACACCATCCAGCATTTTTCATATATTTTCGTGTAATTTACTACTTATTTGTTCCTAGACAAAATCCAAAAGAATTCATGGGGCGATAGAATATACGGGCTCGATGAGTTAGATCAGCTGGGGGCTTCCGAAAGGGTTGCTCGGCTGGTGAGGATTGATCCCTGGGAGGGATCTGAAACCGTCATCGCCGAAGGGATTTGGTGCAGTCACCAAGCTGACCTGCTGCTGCTGCTGCTGCTGATAGAGAGGCTGCCCGAAGGGATTGGGTTGCATGTACATGGACATCTGTTGCTGCTGCTGGGCCATGGCAGCCATTTGGACGGCCGGAGGGGCAGCAAATTGGTTTGACATAGCGAATGGATCAGATGCCATGAATGGATTTGGAGGTGGTGCTCCGTAGTACTGTGGTTGCTGCTGCTGTCGCTGCTGCCTGTATGCCCCCTCATCATATAGGCTGTCCAACGTGAGTTTATCGAAGCCACCAGCCTGCAAGTCACAATAATAATAATAACGATATTTAAGTTTGTTTGTGAGATTATAAAGGGGGCAGCAATAAGATATAATGGGAAATATTCTCAAATGCGATTCAGAATTTGAAATGAGATGTTTTGCAGACTGCTTCAAACAATAAGATAGCCATTCTCGACTCCACCATCATAGTGGAGTTAGTCTCAATAACATCAGCATGATCGAAGATACAAATCTACACTGCTATGTGAAGATAGGAAGATGGCAATGTTTTGAGTCACACATTGATGTCGTCATCACTGTGCAAGAGTCGATCCAACCCTCATCACCAGCTCTAAGCCTCCACATAGCAAGATCAGCTTTTGTTTTATAAAATGAGTTAAATTTAATTTGATGAGTGGGGTTTAATTTCACTAAATTGAATGCAATTTTTAATAAGTTTTCTTTTTTCCCAGGGAATTGGTAGAAAAGTAATCCATTTGTATTGAATCATTATGATTCCTTCCAACTCCCATTCAATTCAAACCATATTTTACCCAAACCATTTCTATTGAAACAAATCATGGCAAGGACTATTGAAACTATAACAACGCTAATTAAATCAAGCAGCACACAATATTCAACTATACATAAGAACAAATCTACAAAGTTAACAAATCTCAGTAGAGAAGGGAAAATTGGATAGACTGACCAGTTTGCTTTCGGTAACAGCAGCATTATTGTTACTTGGAGTAGTCACCAAGGCAAGTTCCCATCCTGTTGGATCAAATCCTTTATCTTGAAGGCTGCCAGATTCAGTTGTAACACCTGCAAGTAAATATGATTGTCCTCACCATCACTTCTGTACTGAATCTAACAAAAGAAAATTATGAGTTCAAGGAAGTTCATATTCATACTGGCAGGAACGATTGCCAAGGCTAATGCATTACTTTCTTCTAGTGCTGATACATTTGGATTTACTTCATTTAGTCCCTGTACACCGAGAGATGATTGTCAATCAAGTAGGAGTAACAAATCCAAAAAAAAATATCTCATTAAAAACTTACAAGAAGATCTACGGTGTCTGAACTTTCTGCCTTTGGAGGCGGGGTGGGAGGGGCGGGTGATGCATCTCCAATGGTGGGTGTTGCTGATTCAGTATCTTCAAGAGAAGGTTGTTCTTCATCAACTGTGGCAGGAACTGCTTCGACTTTGTAAGTCAGAAGGAGTCTCTCTGGGAATTCCTATCGCAAGGCAGATCAACAATTACTTTATTGAATAGACTTCACGAGGATATGAGGGAATCGACATAGATGTACGATGAGTGTTCACATATACATCAGTGTTTGATTTATCGTCAATTAATTATTATAGATGAGATTAGTCAACCATATGAAGAACTTAGGTGCACATTCTTAAGAGTAGAAATAGAAGCCCCAAGCCAATAAATTGAACAAATACTTTTGTAGGATTCAGATGCTAATAATTAAAAGCAATTATTCTACATTGAATTCCCCTCCAGAAAGGACAACTGTTTCATTAGCCCATTGGTGTCCATTGACTCCTAACTTTATAATACTTTTTGGTGAGTTCTTACTAATAACTTCAATATTAGAATGCCCATTCATCTGCTTAAGTAAAGTAAAAAAAAGGCGAAACGCTCACCCCCGCCAGCCCGCCCCAGGACCAACACGGAAGAGATAAATCACGGTTATCACTGGTGTGGTGAGGCGCCTGGGGTCGAGGGAATTAATGCCAGCAGACCAGGGTTTTATCCCCGTGCGCAACTGGCGACCCTCGAACCTGTGACCTCCAAGTAAATGGTCAGGCGCCTTACCATCCGATCCAGCCCGTGGGGGCACCATTCGTCTGCTTAGCTCAAACCAAAAGAAGAGAGAGAAGTGACAACAATGGAAGTTTCCAAAGGACAGGACAATGGAGAAGCGTGGTGACATGAAGAGTGGAGAACATTTAACTACTACCATGGAGAATACAGTTCCGCTAACATGTTTGCCACCCACCACCACTAATGCAATGGCTTGCTGCTCGTTGCAACTGTGCAGCAAGATACAGAGGAAATGACAAAGCAAATGGGAAGAAATATTAAAATTTTTTAGAAAAGACCATAATACACAATGATAAGAAGGGTAGAAGATTCATGATTGATTATGTGAGACTGTCGCCATTGGGCTCTCAGTAAATAATCATTGTACTAATGTCTTACATCTCCATGCATTTCCAATGGCACATCGGCTTGAAATTAAATGAAAAATTTCGTCACTTCGGCAATAAGATCACTATAACATCATGTGTTATCATCACATAATTGTCGAGCACAAATAATATCATTGCTATTATTTGATACCCAGTAATCTTTCACTGTTATCTTTATTCTTTAGACAATTCTAAACTATTTATTTGCAATTCTTTATAGATATATAATTTTTGAGGGTTAGAATGGAATATGAAGAAAACATTCTCTTTAAGCATTAAAAACTCATGTATGTTTGAGCTTATCTAATTGGTAACTCTAACCCCATCTACATTTATATGGATTTTGCTAAAACACTCCTAGTTGATCCGAGTGTTTGTTCCTGTCCTACAGACCTGGGACTTAAAACATGGATTCATTGTTTAGCTGCAGGTAGAGGCCAGTGGTCATAGCAAGTTATTCATAAAAGTTATCACAAAATAAAAGGGGGAAACACAATCTTTTCTCCATCTTCATACAGTAAATTTCATGGCATATGAAGCATTTGCAAAAACCAAAGTTTGGAAAATTAGACATTGTACATCAATATACAAAATACATGAAATGACAACTTGAATAAAAAAAAATAGTATAGGCCCAACTAGTTACTTACCAACGGTTCTCTTGAGACTGAAACCATACGTGGAGCCTCTCTAATGTAATCTTCCATTGTTGCAAGAAATGATTGTGGGGGCTAATAAATTAGGAAAAGTTTCAAATAATCCATATTAACTAAAGAAAATGCTAGGGAACTTTTAAAATCATGCAAGGGTGTTACTACCTCCCTCAAGTTTGGAAACTGGAAGTTTCTAGCGAGTTCCAGTCCACGACAAACTTCATAAAATTCTGAAAGGCTTGCAGCCTGAAAAGAAAAAGCCTTCATTAGGAGCCAAAAAAAGGAGTGAGGGAAAATAGTTTCTTTTATTTATGCTATTTCGTATCACCTTGAACATGATTACTAAAAAACAACCTAAACAGTACAGCAATCACAAGCAGAAACTAAATCATTATGTGCCAGAGGATTTCTTAAATGCAAATATCAGAGACCTGTTGGCCAGCCCTTCTGTAGATTTCAAGGGCTTGGATTGCTTCATGTCTTGGCATCTCAAAGAACTGCAATGGAGAGAAAACTAGCGAGCTAAGCAAACTAGATGCACGGTTGTTGTTCTCTAAAACATCAACATGTGAAAACTCCAGAAAGAAGAGAAATTCAAGACAATACCTTGTCAACTAGGTTGATGATACCATCATTTATAGCACAGTAGATTTTGAAGCTCTCTTTCAGTACCTAATAATGTATGAACAGAATAAAAAATTGGAATAAGAGAAAAAAAAAATCCCTCTCTGTTATAGAGAAATAAAAAAAAATGAACTAATAATGGTGGACAAATAACAAGGAGGCATATCATATGTAGGGAACAGAAAGCAGTTTTCAGTATTGAGAGCTATTATGGATAGTCTGCTTTTATCTTTCATGCTAGACAACCCCAAATAATAGATAATCATGAAGAAACTCAATTTACACTAACCGTGTGCCTCTAAATGAGAACACTTTTCTAACTTCAACAGTATGAAAGCAGATTTTTTCTTGCAGTCACAGAACACTATAAACTATCAAACAACTTGGTTGAATTTGACTTCGGACAGAACACTATGATTCTTCCAAAAAAAGGTTATAATGTAATATAAACACAAGACTGTACTATCTAGTAACGGGAAGAAACAATAATTTGTTTTTCTAAAAGCAAGTTGCTCACCAAAGCTAGTGCATACTGGACAACATAGTTGCTAACAGCTGCTCCTTCTGGCTGCAAAACCAACCAGAAACCAGTGTGAACATCCATCAAACAGAAGTAGAAAAAATAAAATTTATTGACACATTCTCCCACTAAATATGTAAATTTTATTTCTCTAAAGGTTGAAGTGATGATTACATGACATCCAACAAGCCGGTATAATAACTGCTGTAAAGCAGGCAATTGCTCCAATAAATCTTCACTTTTCAGTTCTCTGGTTTTACTATGCCCCTGTCAGAAATGTGTTGGATAAGTAGAACAACTCAGCATTTCTAGTAAAAGTTCCGGGTGCAATAAAACATGTTTGATTGTTCAGAAGTCTGTCTAGACCTTTTCAGAACCTGGAGCAGGTCGTACCAAACGCTCAGCTTCAACATCATACTTCAAGACCTTGAAACATTCAAGTCTTTCCTCCAAAAACAAAGCATAAGCACGCACCCACGCAGAGCAATCCCAAGCTGCCAATGATACAAGTAAAGTATCTCTCCCAACATAAGAAAATGAAGTTACAAGATCCAGCACTGAAACATAAGTTCTCAATTTGTTCTCTTCTATGAAGGCATAAGCAAATACCAATAGGACTTGAATCGTCCTTGAAATTTGATAGTTGAAGAATTCGGACCCTTTGTGAGAAATTAAGAAGCTCTTCACGAAATGTGGGATCACCCTCCCTGAGAGCCCTATGGATTACTATCAGCGTCTTTAACGCCACCTGCATTGAACCATTTACCATGAGAAGTAATGGACAATAATAACAATAGCAGCAACAATAATAGGATATAGTCGAGATGACACTTTAGAATGGAACTAGGTGAAACACTGAATACTCATAGTTTGTAAAAATGTTAGCAAATTAATATAGTCTGTCACCTATACAACTATCAATAAAGATGTTCGGGTATCGTCTCAAGCATCTCATTATTAGACCACAGAAATCTATCTGAATTCAAATAATATAAAATTGAGATTAAGTGTTAAAAGGCAACATAATTTGTCAATTAATTTGGTTAACTTGCAGTCACATTGTGCAGATTTAGCAATGATCAGCCAAAGTCAACCAAGACCAGCTAATATCCAGATCAATCTGCTAATAGACCAGAACCAATCAAGACAAAAGAGTAATGAATTAAAGAAAAAAATAAAATCTTTTAGAAATAAAATTGGTACAGTAAAACATATATGTTTCTTTATGTAGACCTTAAATTTAAAATATTTTTATTATTTTTATAATTCTAGCAAACCAAGTTCGCCTAACAATGTCTTACCACACTGAATACTATAAGGGTGTGTTTGGTTCATGTTATCAGATATAACCTTAGTTATGTGATTACCAAGTAATAACATAACCAAGATAATGAGGAATGAAACATAGCCTGAAGTTGTTTGGTTCAATTTAGGTAATCAAATAAAATCTTGTTTGTATAGTCTATGACATAATATAATATTTTACCGTATTACCTTTTAGTTAAATTTAAGTATAATAATATTATATGCTTATAAATTTAAAATAAAAAAATAAAATGATATTATATACATATTCGTACCCCCAATGCCGGTCGCCAGCGTGGTCACCGGCCGTGGTCGCCGACTGTCGTTGCCGGTTGTCGGCCGCAAATAATGGTTGGCCGCTGGCCGTCGTTGCCGGTCGTCGGCCGCAAATAATGGTCGTCGGTTGTCGTTGTCGGTCGCCGGCCGACGGCGCCGGTCGCCAGCCGACGGCGCCGGTCGCCGCCCGCGAATAATGCCTCTTTTGCTAAGGTAAATATTGGAAAATAATTTTGGAAAGATAAGTTTCATAACCCCGGAATCAAGAAAAACCTTACTTTCCTAAGGTTTTCCGATTCCGGGTTGCATGCCCCTTTTGCTGACGTGTCGGGCATCGATAATTACTTGGGAATCGCTGATTATCTAAATCAAACAAGATTTTTGTTGATAACCTTGGACGGATAACCAAGGTTATCAAGGATAACCCCCAACCAAACGCACCCTAAGGAGTATATAAAAGAGGCCTCATGTCATTGTTACATTCATTCAATCATTCAAGAAAATACTAGTTTGGAGACTTTCTCTCCTGCAGCATTGCTGATTGAAGCATGAATCTGTGAGGTTGTCAGTTGACGCACATGATTCATCCATGCCTCACATCAAGACTCATAGGAAAAATGGCTGAGGCACATGACCATGCCCGAGCTAAATTAATTGCTATCAAAACATAACCTCACTCTCAACCATGTATCCATATTGTCTGCCTTCATTGAAGCACACGGCCATGGTTGTTCTATGTCAAAGAACAATCTCATTGTCAACCCTGTACCCATCATCGTCTCCCTTCATACTTCACTGTTATATTCACTTGTATGCCATCATCTTCTCCTCCAATGCCTTCACACCTCTTCCCTCCTTGTTATTCCCCAAAAACAAGCATTTTTGTATTTCTAACTTAGGTTTGCAGCTGGCTGAATTGGCGAGTTCCAGTAGAAAATGAAAGTAAATTGTAGGGTAAAACAATTTATTTCACAAAAAATGTCTGATATTAGACAATTGGGTTTTGATTCAAGATACATTGAAAATAGAAATTGCAATAATTTGAGATCCAATCCAAGAGAAATTTCAAGATCAAAAGACTCAAATTGGGGGGGAAAATGCAAATGAGAAGGAAGCTGTAAAGTATGACAAAAGCAAATTGGTTTGCATAATTGTGGTATAGTTAGTCACAAACTCTTTTTGAAGATTAATCTTTTATTTGTGTAAGTATTTTGGCAATTAATTAATATTCCTGCACCAAAACTCATTGAAGACCATTCCATGATGTTCCGTTAATCCAAATATAATAAATCATAGAAGGCTTCCCATTTAACTCCAATTATAGTGAGTAGTTATATGTAGCCTTAAAAATTTTTAGAAAGATTTTTACAAAATAATTGTAGCATCTTCTGAACAACAATGATGACTCTTGACACATAAATGTCAACTATTTGCAAAAGATATTCATCCAATAAAGTATTATCCAAAGAAAACTATAATGACTGAATCAATTGTTTAAACGACACTGCACGGCAATTCAATTTAAGCACCAACAAACCACATTGAAAAACAGGACATAACACAAACATAAAGCATACACCAATTATTATAATTTATAATGAAAACTGAAAATTAATCCGTTTATACTACAAAAGAAAATAAAGCCTTAAAGATAAACGGAAACAAAAAACTCCATCTAAATTTACCAGCACAAAGAGGCATATATACCACTTACTAATGCTTGTTTGAATGGTCCAAATCATTGCCATATCATAAGTGAGGATGGTGAGTTTTACTCACAAGTCACAAGCAAGCAAGAAAATAATTTGTGATCATCATAGTGGATTTATAGAAAATATAGCTGGGATTAGCATCTTATTATAAGCAATCACAATGAAATTGTCTAAAGTCCAAAATCCTTCTAACATGAGTACCGAACTGAGTTTACACAATTGACATTCAATATCCAATTCTGGTCTCAAGCCCACTTCATGTTCTTATAACTATGGTATTTATTTTTCCGCTACTGTTTTTCTGTTTCCCATTATCGTCCTCTGCACATATTACATTTTTTTTATAATTCTAGATCAAATTCTATTCGCCATTTTTTCATATTTAAAGAACTTTATCTGGAAACTGAATGATTGTACTTCCTATTTGGTGTATTGTGCTACTTTCTAGTATGTGACCCTTCTACTCTTATACACCACCATGCTTGACCCAACTACATGCTCTTATAACTCTTACTGCTAGAACAAAAGAAAGTAGCAACAAAATTCCTGCCCAGCATTTCATATCAAGTCTGCAGTGTTGTATCCATATACAGCACAATCGTATGCAGAGCACACATAAAAAAATGTGCTGCATATTAACTATCCCACTTAAAACAGTAAGATTATATGTGCTAACCTGCACACCTCAACTCTTGCACCTATGAATTCAACAACTTAAAAAACCTAATACAAGAAGTGGCGTAGAAAAGATCTAGCCTTGATCTAGAACTTGTTAGAATACTAGCAGCAAAGGGGGTTTGGGTCCATTGTATTAGACCTTGTTAAACAACATGGAGTTTTCAGTTGTTCTAGCCTTGATCTGTTATCAACAAGCCAAAAGAAACCAAAACTAGAAAATCATTTATCTACCAAAAGAACGAGTTCACAACAATTTATAATCATAATTCTAACCAGTAATCTAGGTTGCTGGCCTTGATCACGTGAATGTGTTGGAATATTTATTATTGGGAATTGTGAAAAGGTGGTGGCAGAACCATGAAAGTGCTTGAAATTCTATCTCTAACTGGGAAGTTGGTCAGCCAAGCATAAGACTAGTGGGTTTTATACTACTTGAATCTTGCATCTAGATAAATTTTCTTCAAACACAAACTATGGCAGATGCTTTCTCTATGTGCACTTCCAACTTTCTACCGCCAATGCATCGACAGAGTTCACATGACATGTCTGCTGCAACTCAAATATCATATCAAAACTGTATAAGATGACACGCGTTGTTCAATGATATTCAACTTCGCTTCCCTTTCCCCAAAATTGGAGGACTTATTTTCCCCCTTACTGTCTTCCTTTGCTTTTCAAACGAGTAACCATAAATGCGGCAATAACTATTTTGGTACCAACCCCAAAAAAGAAAAGAAATCCTCATAAATCTCTTCTCAGACACATATCCAACAAATTTTCTCAAACACATAATTTTCTTCTCAAATACGATGCAGACGAAGGGACAGAGGGGCAGAAGAAGAGAGAGAGGGGTACCGTCCAATTGCGTGTCTTGGCGAGTCTCCGTGCAAGGGCGTGGATGCAATAGGCTACATCTGCGCGAGGGCGGGTGATCGAAGTGGCCGCCAAGATCTCTGCAACTCATCGCAGTCCGGAAAACATGAAATTGATGATAGAAAAAAAAAAGACAATAATTAGGGGAAGGGGGAAACGGAAAGGGGAAAGTAGAACTGACTCCTTAGATGTCGCTCCTTGGGCGGGCACTCGACGTGATTGGTGGACTTCACGATCGCCACATCCAAATCCTTCGATCAAGAAAAAAAAAACAAAGGGTGACGTTCAAGAACTACAAACGGAGGAAAAGGAAGGGGAAAAGAGGAGGGATTTGGATTTTTACCTTAAAATCGCTGTTGAGGTTGGCGAGGCCGACGGTGGTGGAGTCTTTGAGCGCGCCCACGGCCTTCCTCCAACCCTGCAGCGTCGCCATGCGCCTTCTCCTCCGCGACTTTCTCGATCGTCGTCCCCTTTTCCCTCTTTCGGCGGCTTGCGTGATGCAGACGCGTTCCTTGTTCTCGCACAGGCGTCAGAGTGTGTGATTCCGCAGTTGCCTTGACATTTCTTCCAACTTGTCCCAATTATTTTATTTTGTTGCCGAAAATATTATCGGCAGATTTATCAAATCAGTCGTATTATTTCCCGGATTTACCAAAAAGAACCCATATACTTCGCTTTTGTTAGAAGGTACACTTCTTTTATTTTATTATTTTGGGAGACAAAAAAATCAGTAAATTAGCAAAACAAAATGATATGATTTAATAAATGAATCAATAGGACACTTTTAATTTTTATTATAATCAAAAGAATACTAGAAAATAGTAAAAAGAGCCATTTTATATTAAAAATTATCTTTTATTTTAGTATTATTGTAATAATTTTGACTAAACCATTCTAACATATTCAAAATTAATAAATAATTATAACAAAAACTATTTAATATTCATTTTAAAAATTAATTTAGTCAATACTGATCCAATTTAATTAAAACTACTACAATATAAAACAAAATTTTCAGCTACTCAATAATTTGAATAAAATGGCAAGATTACCATGTTTTCAAATTATAAAAGTGGGGTACTTGGGGGCAGGGTAATGGTGCAACGCTAGAAGTTTTCTTAATTTTTCAAGTGTTTGAGGATCAATTTTAGCTTGCGATAAATTAACGGATGAATTTTTTTTCATGGACGATTCTTCTGAGAACACTAGACTAATAGGTTGTCTAAGCACTTCTCGATTTATCTCGATGACGGATGGTAAACTTTCATGGGTCAAGTCAGTCATCTCATAATTAATTAGCGTAAGTTGGATACTTAATGCAATTAAAAAAAAGGATATTTAGTGTAATTAAAAAAATAATATACTCTTTGCCTTTGGACTATGATACAGCGGTAGGACATCCATATAGTCTCTCAAATATCTACAATTCAATTCTCATATCGTTACAATACTGTAAGATATTTTACTATGATGAGATGATAAATTTTGGATATTAGAACTGTTATATCATATGTTGCAAGTACTTCCAAACCTCGATGATTGAGATGATAAATTTAGGATATTAAATTATTGTGTCATCCATTGCAAGTATTTTCGGACCCAATGACTATGAAAAAATTTTGTGACATCGAATTAATCGTCTCCATAATTACTCCACTCGAAAAGTTATACCTAGCTTTAAAAAACGTGTGATACATGAAAATAACAGGGTTCTTTTTTCAATTTCACCCAATTGTATCATTTTGGTGGGATCCACTTGTTGACGAACCCCGAGGGAGTTAGATTAGGTGAGCAAAATATCATTTAACAGTTGGTTATTAATGTGCGAACTGCCACCACACAAACAGGTTTGAACTTTGAACCAGCTGTGTAATTAATGTGGATATAAAATTATAAAAGATAATCTTAAATTGAAAATATAATATTAAAAAAAGATTAAATATGCAATATGATGTGGTGAAAGGGATCTAACTCCTACGAAGACCATAACATCATTCTAATTCACAAATTAATTATTAACCTGAACAAGATTCACGTGAACTATTGTCGTCGTCATCATCATTCAAACAAAACGTCACATCCCCAAGCAGTCAACAGTGAGATTTACAGTCCCCGTTTCCCTCCCCACGAACAGTCAACTCCAGAAGCATTGTTCGTCGCCAGCAAGATGCAGATGGAGTCACCGAATTGTGATCTTTCGTGTCGAGAAATTAGTCTTCGAGATAAAAAAAAGGAGTCAGTCGTGGCAGCAGAGGAGCATGACGATGCACCGGTAGATGATGTAAAGCTTCGCCTTCTGCTCCGGCAGGGCCTGGCTCAGCCTCCGCTGCTGCTGCTGCTGCTGCGGAGACGCCTTTCTCTGCTTACTCGTCTGTTTCTTGTTTCCTCCGGAGGAGAAGATCATGCTTTCCGTTTGGCCTTTGACGGCCTCTTGGACGGTGCCTTGGGGCCTTTTTATAGAGGAGGAGGAGGAGGTGGGCCTGCGATTGAAGCTTTCAATGGCGAAGGCAGGAGCGTGCGCTGAGCTTTGAATTGGCGACCTGCACGCACATTGAGGAGCCCTCGGGGGACAAACGTCTGCCCTCTGCTGTAGCTCGATCTAACGTCTCTTTAATCACAAAAGAGTGGCCTTTATGACATTGCAAAACACGCATGAAACACATGAATTATATACAATTTACTTACCAAAACTGGATCTGATTCATGTTCTTCCCTTTCTTCTTTGATGTGGTGGTGGAGCAAAGAATCTCTCTTGTTACTGCAAACAGGAAAGAAGTCAATTGGCTTCCAAAATGGTGACTGGTTAAAGTTTTGCTAACATGTGCACAGTCAGAAGAAAACAAAGAACAGAGAAATTCAAAGAGTAGGTTGCTGAAGTATTTTTGGCATTTGATCTCCGGAGGCCTGACTGCTTGATTGGCAGTGTCCTCACAGATTTTAATGGCCGTGGTTCATGATGTGCACGAATCTTGGACCACAAAAGAGCATCAATGGCTCGTCCCGCCCTGCCATTTGCCACTCCCTTTACCTCATAATAGGCTCCACGGCCACTATTTGTCCGGCATCCAACAGCTTCAGATTCCCTAGCAGAGAGCACTTTGTTTTTCAGTAGCTCAGAGAAATAGAAAGGAAGCTCACAAGCACCAGCTGGAGAAAGCTTAGCAAGAGCTAGGTCTCTTAAGAATCACTAAGGCATCAATCTTTTCAATGCTATAGATCATTTGATTAGATCAATGCTTGAAAGGGATCGAGAATGGAGGTTAAAACATAGGCAAAGATCACAATTTTATAAAGTACTAGTGCTATTTGGATGGAGTAAAGAACTTTAGATCATAGTCTGCGAACGTATTTTTGAAACAAGGCAAGGATCACAATTTCCTGAAACAGTGAAACCTAGAACAAAATCTTCTGCCGAGTTATAGCATGCATCAACAAGAAGACGAGTTATGTCATTAAGATAGGAATCCCTTATGTGGCCCAATTGGATTTTTTTTGGAATAAGATCACCTAGACAATGTTCCTAAAGCTTTTTTGCACCTGGAGTGGTGAATCCAGATCATGCTTCTCAGTAATAACCAACATTTTTAGGCGCCTCTTATTCAGCAGCTGTGTTACCATGATTCAGAAACAGAAGACGACCTGCAGACATTTGAAAAGATATTAGCATTCACAGATCAAGGTGAAGCAAAACAAAAAGGTGTCAGGTAGTCGAGTCAGATTGCATCATGAGCATACAGTAGTTAAGTGAAGGATCAGAAGCATACTACTAATCAGTTTTTTATTACTCATCCCAAGACTCTATGATCTAATCAGCAAGATAAATTTAAGCACAACGACCAAACCTCAGACCATGTTCAGTAAATAATGTTTGTCAGCAGTTTGAATTATTCAACACTTAAATCAAAAGCTGTCTGGCAATGAATAAACCTGTTGTTTTCCATACAAAATGAAATAATAAAGATTACAAAGACATACGGGTTTTCCTCATTTAACACGAAGTTTAAACTGTAGCAGTGAAACCCAACCTAACTTTCAGTTGTAACTAATCTATTAAGCATTTACAGATTCAGAAGCTAAAATTATCTGCATATGTAGTACAAATAGGCATGACTTATGTGTGCCATCATCAGATACTGACGTTTTCCTTCAAAATGATAGTTGATAAGCATACGATTAGTGGTACAAAGTATATACTTGTAGGCTACAAATGGAAAGTAATTTCTCTGCTTGAAACCAAAGCAACTGAAAAAGGAAAGATTGGCACCGTCTCGTCGAATAGCAATTTCTCTTAATCGTCTAACTAAATCGGTAACTTGATCAGTGAATTTTAGTCTCAAGGTTTCCCTCCACATACAAGATTGATCTGCATTAAAAGAGAGCAACCAATATGCACCACTGAAAATAGTAATTTTACCTTGAAAATGCTGGCTGTATATATGAAAACAAATCAATGTGACAAAAAAAAAACTCTGAAGTGATTTGCATGTGCGTAGAATTCATTAACATAAATGCAGCATACACCTTTGTAGACAAAAGCCCCATAATTTTGACATTAAATATCAGAAATATGATACTAGATCAGCTTCACGACCTAATCAAATAATCCTTGAAATTGATTTGAGCGATTTGACTTGGGTGGACTAACAATGGCTCTTTAGGATTTTGAGGAAATTAGACAGAGTCATTTTGCTAAAAGGTGAGTACGGTTGATGAGAAATTCTTCACTAGATAAAACAGATCACTATGTTAGATAGTAAAACCTTGTCGAACATCTCCATCATGTTTTTAAGTTAGTAAAGTCCTACATCTTTTGCAAGCCCAATATTCAGGAAATAAAAAAAGCACAGACCAAACAATACATGAATCATATATGTGCGCATTGACTAGGATAGACTTGTGAAACTAGGAGAAAGAGACTCTTTCTCATACACCTTTTATGTTTCTTTAAGGAAACAACTATTGAAGGGAATTCATCGTGAAGAGAATTGACAACTTATCATGACCAGATCAAAGTAATTGCAGTAAAATCAACCACTTATATATTATCACATCCAAGCATGTCGCATCTAAAGGTTATCAATATGATAAAACCAAAATTTACAAAAGCAAAAATGGTATGTGGATCAGAATTCTTACAATTAAAAGTTCAGACGACTCCTTCACAATGCCAAATAAACTTGATTGTGAACAGAACAGTATAAGATAATATCATCATCAACTAACCCTGGCTTGACATGCTCGAGAGCTAGGTTGCCCGCCCGATCGGGGTACACACAAACCCTTTGCCTCTGCACAGAGCACCGATCGGCGTAATCTCTCGGCTGCTCATTGTGAACGAGGCGTCGATTATTCCGGATTCCTCCCGTTCCCAACGAAAAGAGCACCACAGCGCGTCCACTTCTGAGATACTTCTGCACCGGATTCTACGCAACCTTCCCCACAAGAATCCCCTGCGAGGCAAAGATCACTATAAGGAAGGGGACGCGCCGCTGGGGAGCAGCATCGTCTGGTTCAGGGAATGACTCTTCGGGGTTGGTTCCGGATCGGAAGATAGCGGAGTGGAGTAGCAGCGTGCAGAAGCGGCGCCGAGGAAGAACCAGAGAGCGCGAGATCAGGCGCCTCGAAATGGAGGCGAAGGCTGAGATGGAAGAGGAAGCCTTCTGCGGGAGGATAAGAAATGCTTTTCGCTGACGCCCCACCTTTCTGTTATGGTATCGATTGTAAACCCTATAGCAGTTGGAGCCGGAGTTTATTCAGATTTTTTATTTTTATTTTATTTTTAAATATATCATATTCATTTTTGCTTTTTCCATAATTCAGTACATTTTCCACAAGGAGCATACTCATCTGGAAGCGGAAAACAGATTAATAAGAGAACCATTTTGGCACTGCCTGGCAATGCCAAAGCTACATATCAAAGAGAACAGAGCATCCACAAGACTCTTTTTGCAAATAAAACAAGGCCCAAGCTAAACTTAAGTCATGCTAAACTAGAACTCCTATAGTCATTTTCTGGAGAATTAATTCTTAACCTTACACAACAACTAGTATACCACACCCTAAACTAAACAGAGCCCAAACTTCTGTGTTTTTGTATCTCTTCAGTGATGGTGATGGAGTACCGCAGCAAGTTCTGTTAAAGGGGGAGCAGTACGTAGGACCAAAAGAAAGGAAGCAGTAGCAGTACTAGGAATGGAGAAAGAGGCCTGAGGAGAGTGACATCAAGAGCAAAGCAGCCTCCTCGACTTCTTTGCCGTGTTCTTCCACCGTTGCCTTCTTCTCCTCCTCCTCCTCCCTCCCGCCTCTCTGCTTCTCGTGCTGCAGGAGCAGCAGCTTCAGCATCCTCTCCTGCTTCAGTCTCTGCCTCTTCTTCAGCTCCTCTGGGCTCGGCTCCTCCCTCGCCTGGCCATCGGAGCCGGCATCCGATGAGCGAGATGCGGGTTCGAGTGCCTTTTTCCTCTTCCTGTACTTGATCCCGCACGCATTGCAGAGGGACTGCCAAAAAGCAATCGACGATTCGAGTAGTTTTGGATTGTCAGATCTCGATTCGAAGAAGCACGAATTGACCGGAAAGAAGAAACGGGAAATAAGAGACGAGCAAACCCTAGAAGAATTTCAAGAGACCGAGCTCGATCGAACTCGAAAATCATCCCAAAGCGCGAATCAAGCTCCGGAAAATGCAGAATTAGGTCCGGAGATATCAAGAAACGCGACGGAGGAGGGAAAAAAAAACAGATCGCGACCTTAGGCCCGGCAGGGCCGCTCCGCCACAGCGGCGTCTCCGAAGTGCCGCAGTCGGCGCAGACTATCGTCGGAGACTCGACGGCCGCCGGCTCTTCCCGCTCCTCCTCTGCCTTGGCCCGCCTCGTCGAGTACCGCTTCGCCGCCTTCCCGCGATCGCAGCCGCCCGCCACGTCTCGGAACCCGCCGCTGGATCTCCAATCCCGAGGCCCAGCATTCGCGATCGCCGGCGCCGAGATCATCAGCTCAGCTCGAAATACCATCCGGCAAATCAAACAGAAGACGTGCGAGGGTTTTTATAAAGAGCGACGACGCTTCGGGAACGATTATTGCGAATAAGCCCTTGTCTCGTATTTCGGTTCACAAAAACACCCCTCTCCGCGGGCAATGATTAATTAATAATGCTCGGGAACGATGCGAATCTTAATCGTTTCTCTAAAAGGAAACAGTGGGAAATAACTATTAATCAAATAATTGTGTGAAAATGATCGGATTAAGAAAATATTAGGAAATGATGGAATCTTTTAGGAAAAGATAGAGGCGAGGAATATTTGGAATCAGCGAATGATGAGGAGGAGGCGGGGGACAGATTCTGACACAGGACACCTCGAACGGGGAACAAAACGACAAAATATTTGTTTTTCTTAAGGGGGTTTTGTTTTTTTATAGAATTTTGAGGGGAAAACAAAAGGTGGTTAGATGATCGAATTGGTTATGTCATACATTACAAAAATTTGTAACATAATATTAAATATATATAATTCATCTATTAAATAATATACTTCGATTTTATTTATTATTATTATTTGTATAATTTAGATATTTAATTTTTGAAAGTTGATTAATTCGGAAGGTGATCCCTATAAAAAAATTTTATTGTCCATTAAGATAAATAAAAATATATATGATGTCATATGTTTTTCAAACACATTAGGTTTTTTTTATAGAATTTTGAGAAAACAAGTGGTGATTTGATCAAATTTGTTATGTCGTGCAAAATTTATAACATAATATTAAATATGTATATAAATTATACTTCAGATTTATTTTTTTATTTTATTTATAATTTAGGTATCCAACTATTAAAATTTGATTAATTTTGAAAGTGATGAGTTCAACCCCGTAAAAAATTTGCATTGCTATCGGGGTAAATTTATGAGTCTTGACGGATGATGTCACAAGTTTTTTAAAATCCCTAAATATTTTTTTCAAAAGAATTTTGAGAGGAAAAAAGTGATGGTTTGGTCAAATTGCTTATGTCATACAAAATTTTTAACATAATATTAAATATATATATATATAAATTATACTTTAACTCTATTTATTATTTATAATTTATAATTGAGGCATCGAACTCTTACAATCAGAATAATTTTAGAGGTGATTGATTTGGTCTCGTAAAAATTTTAATTGTTCATCGAGATAAATCGAGAAGCGCATATGAATCTTGATAGATGATATCACAAGTTTTTCAAACTTTTTAAATATTATTTTAATAGAATTTTGAGGGGGGGGGGGGGGGGGGGGAGGGAAAGGTGGCAATCTGATCAAATCGCTTATATCATACAAAATTTATAACAATAGACTTTGAATTATAGACAAAATTTTAGGTAATAGGTTTGGGGTCAATTCATAGTGAGCATATAATGTATCGTTATATGTTTGATTTCCTCATGCAAAAGTTTAATATGTTAGGGTTAAATATCCTTATGATTTATTTACCTATATTTAATTGGAAAGCCACTATTAAATTGTCTATGATGAACAACAATGTTATTAAAATTGCAGAAAACTCCTCAATCTCCATTTGATCTTTTGCTTCCACTCCCCATTTGATAAATTTTTTGCATTTACTCCCTGATGGATTGAGTATAAAAGAGTGAAAATTGAGTATACACCAGTGAAAAATGAGTATAAAAGAATGAAAAGTGAGTATAAAAAAGTGAAAATTGAGTACACAATTTCTTGATGTGATGGATGCAACCTTACATACTCAAATTTCTAACTTTTATACTTAACTTTCTTTAAATAATACTCACAGAACAGTCTTGTCAATCTCATCAGGGATTGCATGTATAGAAAATTTTGAATGGGAACTACATGCAAAGTTAAGTTTGAGCTTGGGGAGTTTAAAAAAATTTCCCCTTATTTTTTTTTGTTATAATTGACAAAATTTTAGATATCAATTTTAGGGAAAAAATGTAAAAGATATTTTTATATGTATTTTTTTAGTATAAGTCCATGGTGATAGAATAAAGTGTGTTCAACTGGTCATGACATTTGGCTGATGTATTTAATATTCTGATAGGTTAAACCTGACACGAGCATAAAATTTCCTTCTGTGTTGGGCAATTTAAATCTATGCAATGAGAACTAAATATTTAGTAGTAATAAAAGTTTATGCAAGTCGACTAAGATTCGATGCTCGACCAGTTATGGAAAATTTGATAAATGTAGATTGATCAGATATTTAGTAATGATTACATTATAGAGAAAAAAATCTTTTTTAAGTATTAGTTCCTAGATATACGACAGTTCTTTATAGTTAGACACTATGGACTGATGATGATTAAAGATGTTATCATCATAAGATATGAAAATTAAATCATGATAAAATCAGATTATCCTTCTTTATATACTAGTTACCATCCTGATTAATCGTCCTTATAATTTATCTCTCATTCGTGTTAATCTCTGTGATGAATTAACGAGCTAATCACTATCTAAACTAATACTCTCATGATTTATCTTCTCCACCGAAGTGAATAAATCGTCTTCTTACTACCTCCTTGATACTACGTTCAATCCTAAAATAGTTAAAATCAAAATGTTAATTAATGGGTAGAGTAATTAACGAGACTGATTTATTAATGAATAGAAGATTCATAATCTAAATGTCTTGGAGCAATAAAGTAGTAGCAGGACGTCTTTCTAATTTTTTAATATCTAAATGATCCTGTCGATGAGTGAAATCGATTCCCAACTCGATGACAACGGGGCATAGTGTGTCAACAAAGGAGGGTGACAGGCGACATATGGCGCAGTCGAAGACTCCGGCAGATGACTAGCTCCGAATCTACAAAGAAAATGATTGTTAGGCGTTAGCAACCCGCCGGGAATGCTCCCGGCAAGGCCGTCCGACGGTCAAGTCAAAATCTAGTAGAAAAGAAGAAGAAGCAGCGAAATGAGAACACTGTAGCGTGAGAAATCTTGCATACCCCCGCATAAGAGATGGAGGGCCCTATATATAGCTGGGAGGGTCAACCAACTCTGTCTCCCTTTTTGTTCATTTCTCAATATTGCTTATATAAATTGTTATTTCCTTGTTATTATGGTTGCATGATGAATTTCAATATATCCTCTATCTGAGATTATGGTAAAAAGGGGGAGCTTTTACCACTTTTTATGTCTTGAATGTTCATATAAGAAAAAGGGGGAGATTTGAAAATATTTCTATGTTTTAAATGGTATGGGATAGACTTGGAAAACATATGGGTTCAAACCTAGGATAGAAGATTGATACAAAATGGATTGTTTTCAAAGAATTAGAATTTTTATCAAAAAGTCAAGCATATTTGGTATTTTCATGAAACTATATTTTTCTAGGATAGAATATATCATAAGATATATGCTTGCAAAATTTCAGAAGTTTCCGAATTTTGTGGAATTTGTTAGGAGTTTCTGATTTCGGCTGAAAATTCGACTGATCTTTCTATGGGGTTGTGGTTTGCAGGCACCAGTCGACTAGTAACTGACGCAGTCGACTGGTGTTGCTGTTTTCTGATTTCTGAAGGTTTTCATAAATAGGAAGGTGTTCTCATTGATACCAATGGGCAATATTGCTTGCGGCAATCATTTTGATGGTGTCAAAGGGGGAGAACTTGTGGTTTAAGTTAGGTTTAACTTAACTCGTGGTTATGAAAAATTGAAAATTATGTGGAGGGCATAGGTTAAGGGGGAGGATGCATATATAATGTTCAATTGCTATTGTTATTGTTGTTTTTGCACCTAACTTAAACATATTGCCACACATCAAAAATTAAGGGGGAGATTGTTCGTGCAATTGGCCCAAGTTTGATCGGGAATATCATGAGTTTTGATGTGTGTGTCAATATGATTAAGTTAGGGTTTCATGTTGATCTAATATGTGTATATGAGTGTGCAGGGATGATGAGTCGAGCGAAGCAGACTTCGAGACATACATGAAGGATGACATGGGAGACGAGCCGTGGGCTTGCATGCATCCGAGGGACGAGAGCCAAAGTCTAAGAGGGCTTGAAGGCAACAGGTCAAGGCTGCTGGAGCAGGGACTATGAGCCGAGGGAAGTGGACTTCGAGACATACGCGAATGATGGCATGGGGGGATGAGCCGTGAGCTTGCATGCATCCGAGGAACGAGAGCCAAAGTCGAAGAGGGTTTGAAGGCAACAGGTCGAGGTTGCTGAATGAAGAGTCAACTGAGTCGTGAGGATTCGAGTGCTGAGAGAACTGTACTTGGGAAGGGAAATCCTAGGGTTCGAGTGCTGAGTGAATTGTACTCGGGAAGGGAAACCTTAGGTGGCAGTCGACTGATGCTTGGATCAGTCGACTGATGCAGCCGACTGGTGTCGACCAGAATGCGAATTGTCAGGCTATGACATTTGAATTTGCGAAGACCAGTCGACTGTCCCTAGGGCAGTCGATTGGTAACGGTCAGAACAGTATCGAGCACTATTTAAGAGAGCTCATTTTTTGTTGTTCTTTCTTGGCGAAACAAGCTTGATCAAAGTCTGTTAGTAGCCTACAAGTGCTCAGACATTGTCAAAGGATTGTGGCGAGGTTTCTCCACCCACAAGGAGCGAAAAGAGCTAGCCAGAGGTGTTCCGGGGAGTCATCCACCGAAGGATCGGGATCGTCCACCTTACGTGGAGTAGGAGTTTCATCTCCGACCACGTAAAGGTGATGTGTTAGCATTGTTTTAGTTTAGATTTAAGATTTCCGCTTGCACTTGCTAACCCTTGTAGGAAGAAAATCAAGAAAGTAGCTATTCACCCCCCCCTCCCGCGCCCCTCTAGCTAAACGACAAGGTCCCAAAAATGCTTTCATTCAATTCAGGGTGATTACATGGGGAAAAAAGGAAAAATTACAAAGTATAACCAAGCATAAGTCTGGGAAAAGCTTTATATTTCTTTCTCTTCGGGTGAAAGCTCATCCCAAACCTGGCCAATGCTCAGGGCACTCGGATCTACGTCTGGTTTCAGCCATTGAGCTTTTTGTAATTGACTGATGGCGCCATTGAAGCCCTGTTTTAGGCGCTTCAATACCTGCCCATCCAGAAGGTCGCCGAGCTCATCAGACTGCAAGAATCTGACCTTGAACACTGCCTTCGCCTTGGACAGTTGAGTCATTTGGTCGGTCTTGTAGTTTTGCAGTTCAGCTTCGACCTCCTTCCTAGCAAACTTCAATTCAGCCACCTCCCAAGACAATCGGTCATGAGCCCTAAAGGCCTGGAGTTTTTGGGAGGTGGTCGAAGCCTTGGCCTTGGCTCGAGCAGCCTTCTCCTGGATATCGATTGCGTAGGCGGCGACCATCCTTATTTCGGAGTCCTTATTGGCCAGCTGACGCTCCTGTTCTTTGGTTTGATCCTCTAGGGTCTTCGTGGATAACTCCAGGAGCTGGACACTAGCAGACAACTCTTTCGTCTGGATCTGAAGCTGCTCCCGCTCCAGGGTCATCTTCTGCAGGTCTTTGGAGAGAGACTGATTCTTCTTCGACAGGGAGCGCTCCTGAAGGCGATAACCGTGCAGGGTCTCCTTGGAGGGCAGCAGGGTGTCGAGACAATGCTCTACTTTCACCCTTAGGGCCCTGCAAACCTCTAACTACAGGAGGCCTGCCTCGCGGGGCGTGACCAGCTTCCGCCTCCAATGTCGCCACCAGCCGGAGGTCTTCGGTCACCCCCTGAGAGCATAGTTGGCGGCTCATAGAGGCGCAGTCGGAAAAGACCTGCAACAAAAAAAGGGTAATAGTTAGAGCTGGTAGATAAAAGTGAGAAAGATAAAATATAGATACTTGTAGCAGAGATGGTGTAGCTTGACTAGATGCCTGGCTGACTTGACCAATCTCCTCAGCTCAGCAGGAGGGGGGAGGTGCTCCCCAGAGGATATAGTCGATGGGTCGGGGACATTCCTCTGGTCAGGAACGTTCTCCTCTGAGTTAGACGTTGCTTGAGGCCTGTGGCCCTTGGAGGGGGCGACCTTTATTTGTATTGACTGAGATCCCTTGGTTGTTGCCTTCTTCACCACCAGGGTCTTCTGGGAGGAGCGAGGTGCACCGCATAGCACCTCCTTACCTTGCTAGGCATCTGGAGCATCAGTGGGGCGTCCGGAGGTAGAGAAGGGCGTCTTCCGGATGTGCTTAGACAGCAACATCACATCCTCCACATCGATGACGGGCGGAAGCTCCGAGGAAGTGACCTTCCTAAACTTCTTCAAGGGGGCCCGCTTATGGGCCGGCTGTTTCTGCCTCCCCTTCTTGGTTGCCTGGGGTGCCACTTGGTCGGTTGAAAGCGCAGGCATGGTCTCCCCATCTCCCGTCTTTACGGGGGAGGGAGGGGAATCCCCTTCGGGCTTGGTGAGCAGCTCGGTCACCCTTGGATTCTTGGGTGGCTCTAGGGCTTCCTGGTCCTCTGACCTTTCTGCGGCCTCCTCGGAGCCCTCGTACGGGTCCACCACCGAGGCGGAGGGAGCTTGAGCAGGAACCAGGGTCTGCTCGTTAGCTTGCTCCCACTTCAGGAGCCGGTTAATAGCTCGAGAAAGCATTATATCATCTGCAAAATAAAGACAAAGAGGTATCAGTTAGAATTAACGAAGATATTTACAAAAAAGAAAACTTATGGATATTGGGGCTAAGGCTTGTGATTTTAGGGTTGAGGTCAGCCCTGTAAAGAAGCTCCTTGTATTTTACCAACTTAAGGCCGTGGAACTCCATCCCGGCCAAAATACCCCTAACCCTCTAGTACCCTGCGTCCTGCTGGAGGTCCGGGATGGGCGGCAGACTCTCCCTCCAGTGACTGGGACTGAAGGGACACTGGGGGAGTCGAATAAAGAAAAAACGTTCCTTCCATCCCTTGGAGGAAGGAAGATTCCCTAAGAACCTATGACTGGTGCAGACTGTAAAACTAAAAGCCCCTTGGATGCTAAGGTAGGGACGAAGATGAAATGGAAAAACCGAGGGGGGGGGTCAAAGGGATATCAAAAAGTTTAAAGAGGACAAACACTCCGTCCATCTGAGCAAAGGCGTTTGGAGCCAGTTGGTGAAAGAGAATGTTAAAGTAAGTAGCAATACTCATGAAGAAGGGGGGAATAGGAAATCGAAGTCCTAACTCTACGTGTCCTAAGAAAAAAAAGTAAAATAACCCAGAGGAGGTTCTACGGGTGATTGACCTAACACAGGGAATTCCACCTCCAAGTTCGTCGGGATACCATACTTCTTGCAGGCGGCTTGGAGGGTCTCTAACCTAACCCTAGAGGAGATGGTCTCATACCACTCCGGGTGATAAGTCTGTTCCTTTGAGTGCTCTTCGCCCCCGCCTCGGGTCTTCTTCTTCTTTTCTACTGGACTCATGATGGTGAATGAAGGGAGAAGACGGAAGGAGAAGACTTACACTTGGAAGGGATGCAACGACAAGATGAGCAGAGGGCGAACAAGGACGTTGATAGCAGATTAGGAAAGAAGGAGGAAGGGCACTGTTGCATCCATTTTATAGAGGGAAGCCCCTCTCGTGTGAGCAATGGGAGCATGACACGTCGACGACGCTGGTTGCGCATCTCGAGGTGCCACCCCTCTTTACGACTGTCGATTCGTATGACCCTACGGCGTGTAGCAACAAGAGATCGCCGCGCAGAAAATGGCAGAGTACATGGCGAGGCTACATTCGCTGGGCCACTTTTTCGCCATTAAGAAATCCCATGCGCTTTTAATGGGTCATGGATAGCTATCATCGCTCTGCCTCGAAACCCACAGGGATTTTGAACTAAGTCAAGAAATCGCTTGGAGTCCAGGGACGAATGATTCGATTCCTCGAACCCGACAAGCCGCCAGTGAAGTAGTAATGGGTATATAAACCCACCACGACATAGCTTCTTCGTTACACCACTAGTCTAATCAGTTAGCCACACTTCCTTCGATTAGACTTGAAGAGAGGGATTTGTGATGGGGTTGAGCATCTCATGGTTGACACATGGAATGAAGAAGCTATGTATCAAGGTCCACCAAGTCTGAATGACTCTCTCAGACTCCCGAGACCTCCTCGGGAAGGTAGACTCTCGAGACCACCTCGAGCCGGCCCACTGCTGAGACCTCCTCGGGAGGGAAGACTCCCCAGACCACCTCGAGCAGCCCTACTCCTCAGGAGGGTAGACTCCCGAAACTACCTCAGGCAGGCATACTCCTGAGACTTCCTCAAGAAGGAAGACTCCCGAGACCACCTCGGGTAGGCTTACTCCTGAGACCTCCTCGGGAGGGTAGTGTCACGTCCCGAGACCCAGGAGCCGCTGATCCAATAGAAAATCGGACAGCACCTCCCCTGTCCGGCGGACAATTTACACATACACACAGATAATATAACACAACCACGCAGTTTAAATGGCCTCAGGCCTCAGATATATGCAAAAACAACAGTTATATGATTATAACTATCGAAAAATCAAATCCGAACTCACCTGAGCTGCCAGGGGGCAGGAACAAACCAAAACCAACGAAGTCCAACATAGGACTCAAAAGTACAATACCATCAATTAACATGAATACATGTTTTAAAACGAACAACGGAAGCATAGTAAATCTACAGGGTCCATAAAGAAACAATGGAACGTAAAACCAAAAGAGCTCCGCTGGAGCTGGGGACTGGCGGCTCGGGATCTCCTCGCAGACATCAACCTGAAATAAACATATATGGCAACGGGGTGAGTCCATAGCTCAGCGAATACCCAAAGATATGCATAGAAGGTTATACCAACAATAAGAGTTCAGCTACTACAGTCTCATAGCAACAGTAGGGAAAGACTAGTACTGAACATACCGAAGTAGATATATACTTGAATCCATCTAACCTGTATAGAGGGTAAGAAATACCAGAGGAAAACCAATAGACATATAAGCTCAGATAACAAGTCTCCAGAATATGCAATGTCAAACAAGTGCAAGTGCAGCAAACAATGCACGATGCAAAATATGCACATGGTGCAATGACATGTGTCACCCCTGACACCAGACAGATCAACGTACACCTGTCATAGGGACATCTGAACGGGTAGGGCTCTGACAACTGTACACCCTGCCATCACTGCTCCTGAGTGACCGGGTGGACAGGATGCTGGTGGAGACTCCGCTCCAACCCCAAGCAATGGGGGAGTCAAGTTCTCATCTCCTCGTGGCTCAGTACGAGAAGGGATCCCTGCTTGCTACCACGCCGGCGCTCACCCTCCTCATAGTGGCCGAACGGAGCAATACAGGGCAAATGCACACATCTACGGTATCCACTAACCCATGAGTGGCCGTGTGTGCATGTCATGTACCGGAAGACGATTAGGCTCAACCACAAGGGAGTCGCTGATCGCCGGCAAGCAACAGTGCAAGGATGGTGTATGATAGATACACATACCTCCCTCCCAAGTCCTCAATATACTATGTCTCAGTCTGAAATCCTACAACAGGAAATACAGGTAACCTACAAGGTATACTGACTGAAACTACCAATCCCTCAAGGTCAAATGCAAGAGATACACTACGATCTCTAGCATACATGTGATATGACAATACCTGAGACTGTATGGAACTAACAGCAGAATAACTCAGGGATGAACAATAAGTATCCAGAACTGGCATAATAAACAGGGATAAACAACAATATCCAGAACAGATTTAATAACCAGGGATAGCATAGAATCTTACTGCTATCTATAACATTCTATGCATAACAAAATGACAATATCAAGATAGATAAGTCAAAGGGTACCCGCCTCCAAGAGTGAAGTCCGTATCGATCGAGACAGAACCACCCGTCAAAATAAGTCACAATAAATCCGATCAAGCTCCTGTATCAAGGATGTAATTAATTAGCTATTATACAACAAGATAATTACGTGCTAATAAATCCCTAACCCAACCTAGGGTTCAAACCTAGGTTTAGCCCCAAACCCTAGTCAAGATCCAACTCATTAACCTAATGTTCCAATTGAACTAAATAGCTACAACCAAACTGCTATGGTATTTACAGATTCAAACTTATTCCACCTAGTACAAGTAGACTACAACTAGCTTCCAATTCAAATAGGATTAAGGCCAGAACTTGGTCCAATTCTTACCTGAGCCAATCCACACACCACGGCAAAAGCCCTCACTCACCCAGTGAGGTGGCGCGTAACAGATTGGCTGAAACCCAACCTCCACACCAACCAAAACCTACCCCTGGAGTCCACGGTAAGGACCTGAGATTAGAAGTCCAGGATTTGCACATTATCATACTAGGATTCATCCAAATCCATACTGAAATCACCTAATCGTTACCTGGTTCAATGTTGCCGACAACCTTCCTTGCTGCAATCCAGTAGACCAACCCAGAAGAGAAAGATCCGTAAATCTGATCAGTAACCCATAGGGCAACCCATCCAAATCTCAATATAGCTCCCAAAGGCAAACATCAAGCAAACCAGATAGAAATCCTTGGCGTCTACTTCAATTGGCGAAGAAGAAACCCTTACTGGGACTAGCGTGCACCAAGTTGCGATTCGCGGTAGGTGGAGAGGGCCTCACTAGATCGGCCTTAAACACAGGTGTCGGCTAGGGCTCGTCGGCTCCGATGAGACGGCGTCGATCGTCGGGTTCGGCGTCGACTCTGGCTAGGCTGCGCTGCGCTAGGGCACGCGAACGGGGAGAAGGAAGAGAGGCGCTGGATCGGGCGTGGATGGAATGCGGCTGCCACACCTAACCCTAACCGGCTATTTAAATGGCCTTTTTGCATTTTGGTCCAACCCAGTTTCGTCTAATTACAAGACCACCCCTAGGGTTCAAATTGATTACAAGTTAGTCCTTATAAATGTTTGTTTAATTACATTTTGGTCCCTAAGTTTGTCTCCGAGGGCTCGAAAGCCCCGCAACCTATCTGGTAATTTTTCGGAAATTACCGGGACCTAGTCAATAGTGTCGGATTTTACATCCTCCCCCACTAATAAAAATTTGGTCCCCAAATTTCTATATTCACTATAGTAAGCCCTATCAAGAAGTATGCTGATATAAATACTGAACCGTAACTAACCATACATACCTCAAGTGAACAGGTGGGGGTAGCGAGCACGGATGACTTCCTCAAGCTCCCAGGTAGCCTCCTCATCTGAGTGATGCTGCCATCCGACTCTAACCAACCGGATGGTCTTGTTCCGCAACTGGCGCTCTCTGTAGCCCAAAATCCGGGTCGGAACCTCCTCATACATCGTATCCGGCTGCAGGGAAACAGATACGTCTGACAGCACATGCGTAGGGTCTGGTACATACCGTCTCAGCATCGATACATGAAATACGTCGTGCACTCCAGACAGGGCAGGTGGTAATGCCAGACGGTAAGCTACTGCTCCAATCCTCTCCAAAATCTGGAAAGGGCCAATGTATCGCGGAGCAAGCTTACCTCGAAGACCGAATCTCTTCACCCCTTTCGTGGGTGAAACACGAAGGAACACATGGTCGCCAATGGAGAACTCCAGAGGTCTCCGTCTCCGATCCGCATAACTCTTCTGTCGATCCTGTGCCTCGGACATCCGTCGTCTAATAGTACGGACCAACTCTGCCTCAAGCTGTGCTCTCTGGGGTCCTAGCAACTGGGACTCCCCAACCTCCACCCAGAGGGTGGGTGTCCGACAAGGCCTACCATACAACGCCTCATATGGTGCCATCTGTATAGCCGCATGATAGCTGTTGTTGTAGGCAAACTTAACCAGGTGTAGATGATCCTCCCAGCTGCCTCCGAAATCCACAACACAGGCTCTCAATAGGTCCTCTAGAGTCTGAATAGTCCGCTCTGACTGCCCGTCGGTCTGCGGATGGAAAGCGGTACTGAACCTCAGCTCGGTACCCATGGCCCGCTGCAGACTCTGCCAAAAACGTGATGTGAAGCGAGGGTCTCGGTCTGATATAATACTCATCGGAACACCATGCAGCCGAACAATCTCTCTACAATATAGCTCTGCTAGTCTGTCCAAGGAGTCTGTCCTCCGAATGGCCAAAAAGTGTGCAGATTTGGTTAATCGATCAACGATCACCCAAATCGCATCGTGTCCTCGCTGAGTCCTCGGTAATCCCATCACAAAGTCCATAGTAATGTGTTCCCACTTCCACTCGGGAATGGGAATCCTCTGAAGTAGTCCAGCAGGTCTCTGGTGCTCAGCCTTAACCTGCTGGCAAACTAGACATCTAGCTACAAAATCCGCGATGTCTTTCTTCATGCCGTTCCACCAGTAGGAACGCCTCAGGTCTCGGTACATACGGGTCCCGCCCGGGTGGATAGCAAAGCGGGAACGATGAGCCTCCTGCAGTAACTCCTCTCGGACCGGATGTGACTCGGGTACGCAAAGTCTCCCTCGGAAGTAGAGAGTACCCTCGTCATCTCTGGTGAACTCAGACTGCTGTGCTGAAGCTATCTGGCTGCCAAGGGACTGCAGGTGCTGATCAGTGGCCTGGGCCTCTCTAATCCTTGTCCGGATGGAAGACTGAGCAACCATGGTCACCAGAATACCCCTCTCAGTCTGCCCCTGCTCCTCTAAGCCCAACTCTGAGAAACCCTGAACTAGCTCGGTAACTGATGCCAGGAGGCAGGCCAAAGTCCCTCTGGACTTCCTGCTCAATGCGTCCGCCACAACATTAGCTTTCCTCGGATGGTAGCTAATGGTGCAATCATAATCCTTAAAGAAACTCCATCCACCTCCTCTGTCGAAGGTTGAGCTCCTTCTGCGTAAACAGATATTTGAGACTCTTATGATCAGTGAAGATCTCAAAGGTAATACCGTACAGGTGGTGCCTCCAGATCTTCAGCGCAAAGATAATAGCTGCAAACTCTAAATCATGAACTGGGTAGTTCTTCTCATGCTCCTTCAGCTGTCGAGAAGCATAAGACACTACCCGCCCGTGCTGCATCAGAACTGCGCCTAACCCCTGATGAGATGCGTCGGTATACAGCACGAATTCGTCCTCTCCTGATGGAAGAATGAGGACGGGTGTCGTCACCAATCGCCGCTTCAGCTCCTGGAAGCTGGTCTCACAAGCCTCTGTCCATGTGAACTTCACGCCTTTCCTGGTAAGGCGTGTCAGTGGCACAGCAATAGTGGAAAATCCCTCTACAAATCGTCGGTAATATCCGGCCAAACCCAAGAAACTACGAACCTCAGTAACTGACTTCGGCTGCTCCCAGCTGGTAACAGCCTCGATTTTCTGGGGATCTACTGAGATGCCTCTGCTAGATACCACGTGTCCCAGAAAACCTACTGATGACAACCAGAAGGCACACTTGCTGAACTTCGCATATAGACGCTCTCGTCTGAGAGTCTCCAATACGATGCGAAGATGCTGTGCATGCTCCTCCTCAGAATGTGAGTAAACTAAGATGTCATCAATGAATACTATGACGAACTGATCCAGATACTGCAGAAATACGCGGTTCATCAAGTCCATGAATACCGCTGGAGCATTGGTAAGCCCAAATGGCATTACCAAAAACTCATAGTGTCCATATCTGGTGCGGAACGCTGTCTTCTGGACGTCTGACTCTCTGACCCTCAACTGATGATATCCGGATCGCAGATCAATCCTGGAATACACAGATGTGCCCCTGAGCTGATCAAACAAATCCTCAATCCGTGGCAGGGGGTACTTGTTCTTGATGGTCACTGCATTCAACTGTCGGTAGTCGATGCACAACCTCAAAGAACCGTCTTTCTTCTTCACGAAGAGAACTGGGGAACCCCATGGTGAGACGCTAGGTCTGATGAATCCCCTGTCCAATAACTCCTGGAGTTGGACCTTCAGCTCGTCCAACTCTCTCGGTGCCATACGGTACAGAGCTTTCGATGCCGGCGAAGTCCCCGGTATCAGCTCAATAGTAAACTCCACTTGCCTCCTGGGAGGCAAACCTGGTAGCTCCTCTGGAAATACGTCCTGATATTCTCGGACCACTGGGACGTCCGAGAGCGGAGGGCTACTGCTGTCGTCGGTGCTAATAACTGACAGTAAGAAACCCTGACATCCGTGAGATAGTAGTCTCTGTGCCTGAAGCGCAGAAATAACTGATAAGCCCTCATCCCTGATGCCAGTGAAATCCCACGAGGGTTGGTCCGGAGGCCGAAAAGTGACCACCCTCGTCTGGCAATCGACTGTGGCATGATAAGCGGTAAGAATATCCATACCAAGAATAATATCGAAGTCCACCATATCCAGAACTAACAAATTAACCGTGAGGGTAATCTACCAAAATCTAGTGGACATGCTCTGACCTCCTGTGTAATACTCAAGATCTCTCCTGAGGGTAAGGATACAGATAACCGTTGTGATCTAGCGGTAGCAAGTCTACCAATCCTACTCATGAATATCCACGATATGAAAGAGTAAGAACTACCCGTATCAACTAATAGCTCAGCAGGAAAGGCATAAAGAGAAATAGTACCGCGAAATACCGATCCGTCGGCCCGCTGGGCCTCCTCTCGAGTGACAGCATAAATCCGTCCAGTCTGCTTCCCCTTCTTCTTACCCCCAAACAATCTGTGCTGAGTCATCTCAATAATGAGCGCTCGCTCTAATGCCTCTCGATAGGAAGTCGGGACAAATCCTGACATACGCGTTTGAATGTATGCCGCTAGACCCTGATGAAACTGAGTCATCCTCGACATCTTCCACCCATAGATGATCTAGCCTCGTAAGTGATTCGTCTCAACACAAATCATAAGTACAAATGTGTCTCCTTAGTTATCCAAACCAAGTACACGCGATAACTCGTAGGTGTCAAGCAACTAGCTTCACACTTTTTCATATCAACGTAAGCCACCTATCAAATTGTACCTTCTAGGTCATCAACTAGGTACAGGTGATCCATGGTCAAAGTCCCCATGGAATAAAATATATCACTCTTCAACGATGGTAGCACGTAGCTAATGCTACTCTTCTACCTCAATGTAGATCATATACCCTAAACGTGCCTTTCCGGTCACCTAACCAGCATGAACGACCCAAAGGTCTGAAACTCCTTGAAATAGGGTAAGTCGATCATACGCTGATCGAGCCAACAACAATAAACAATCCCTAGTTCTTGCTCAGCTAATAATAGCAAATACACGAACTATAAATAGTACGGTCTAGAACAACCAAATCCTTAACCTTCAACAGGTTGTCGATATATTCGACCTTAGTTGTCCGATTCAACAATCGGGGCTACTAGAGAATTAACATTCTCTGCTCCAAGATCTCATCCGCAACATATCATTAATCGCTCGTATGAACGATCACGAATAAGATAGATTGACAACATGTCAATCCAACTAAACCAAGTCTACATATCTATCCAGTATGAATATAGGATCCCACCAAGCTGGGATAGTCCAACCAATCCAAAGTCTAATACTGAGCACTAAAGCTAAGATAGTACTAGAAAGATATACCTTTTTGCCGCCTGGAGAAGTCCTGTCGCTGCCAAGTCCCAAATTGCCGTCGCATCGCAACCACGACTTTAAAAAATCCGTAATGTACTCGGATGAATAACATCAAACCCGAGCTCCGACACCTACCAGTACAGTGTCAGATTTAAATTCCAAGAAATCCACGAATCGATGGTATCCCGCATCCTGGGCTTAATACCAAAAATACCAAAAATAAATTGGTACCAGATAAACACCGTAAATCCCGTAAAACACGTAGGCATCGGAACCTACGCTCTGATACCAAAAATAAATTGGTATCAGATAGACACCGAAAATCCAAAAGCACTCAAGGTATTCGACAACCTGAGCTCTGATACCAAAATTAAATTGTCACGCCCCGAAACCTGGAGCCGCTGATCCAATAGAAAATCGGACAGCACCTCCCCTATCCGGCGGACAATTTACACATACACACAGATATAAATAGCACAACCACGCAGTTAAATGGCCTCAGGCCTCAAATCTATGCAGAAACAATAGTTAAATGATTATAACCATCGTAAAACCAAAGTACGAACTCACCTGAGCTGCCAGGGGGCAGGAACAAAGCCAAAACCCCACGAAGTCCAACATAGGACTCAAAAGTACAATACCATCAAATAAAACGTGCATACATGTTCAAAACAAAATAGCGGAAGCATAGTAAATACTACAGGGTCCATAAATGAAACAACGGAAAGCCAAAACCAAAGAGAGCTCCGCTGGAGCTGGGGACTGGCGGCTCGGGATCTCCTCGCAGACATCAACCTGAAATAAACATATATGGCAACGGGGTGAGTCCATAGCTTAGCGAATACCCAACAGATATGCATAGAAGGTTATACCAACAATAAGAGTTCAGCTACTACAGTCTCATAGCAACAGTAGGGAAAGACTAGTACTGAACATACCGAAGTAGATATATACCTGAATCCATCTAACTTGTATAGAGGGTAAGAAAATACCAGAGGAAAACCAAGAGACTTATAAGCTCAGATAATAAGTCTCCAGAATATGCAATGTCAAACAAGTGCAAGAATCAAGTGCAGCAAACAATGCACGATGCAAAATATGCACATGGTGCAATGACATGTGTCACCCCTGACACCAGACAGATCAACGTACACCTTCATAGGGACGTCTGAACGGGTAGGGCTCTGACAACTGTACACCCTGCCATCACTGCTCCTGAGTGACCGGGTGGACAGGATGCTGGTGGAGACTCCGCTCCGACCCCAAGCAATGGGGGAGTCAAGCTCTCATCTCCTCGTGGCTCAGTACGAGAAGGGATCCCTGCTTGCTACCACGCCCGCGCTCACCCTCCTCATAGTGGCCGAACGGAGCAATACAGGGCAAATGCACACATCTACGGTATCCACTAACCCATGAGTGGCCGTGTGTGCATGTCATGTACCGGAAGACGATTAGGCTCAACCACAAGGGAGTCGCTGATCGCCGGCATGCAACAGTGCAAGGATGGTGTATGATAGATACACATACCTCCCTCCCAAGTCCTCAGTATACTAAGTCTCAGTCTGAAATCCTATAACAGGAAATACAGGTAACCTACAAGGTATACTGACCGGAAAACTACCAATCCCTCAAGGTCAAATGCAGGAGACAATACCACAATCTCTAGCATACAAATGGATATGACAATACCTGAGACTGTATGGAACTAACAGCAGAATAACTCAGGGATGAACAACAAGTATCCAGAACTGGCATAATAAACAGGGATAAACAACAATATCCAGAACAGACTTAATAACCAGGGATAGCGTAGAATCTTACTGCTATCTATAACATTCTATACATAACAAAATGACAATATCAAGATAGATAAGTCAAAGGGTACCCGCCTCCAAGAGTGAAGTTCGTATCGATTGAGACAGAACCACCCGTCAAAATAAGTCACAATAAATCCGATCAAGCTCCTGTATAAAGGATGTAATTAATTAGCTATTATACAACAAGATAATTACGTGCTAATAAATCCCTAACCCAACCTAGGGTTCAAACCTAGGTTTAGCCCCAAACCCTAGTCAAGATCCAACTCATTAACCTAATGTTCCAATTGAACTAAATAGCTACAACCAAACTGCTATGGTATTTACGGATTCAAACTTATTCCACCTAGTACAAGTAGACTACAACTAGCTTCCAATTCAAATAGGATTAAGGCCAGAACTTGGTCCAATTCTTACCTGAGCCAATCCACACACCACGGCAGAAGCCCTCACTCACCCAGTGAGGTGGCGCGTAACAGATTGGCTGAAACCCAACCTCCACACCAACCAAAACCTACCCCTGGAGTCCACGGTAAGGACCTGAGATTAGAAGTCCAGGATTTGCACATTATCATACTAGGATTCATCCAAATCCATACTGAAATCACCTAATCATTACTTGGTTCAATGTTGCCGACAACCTTCCTTGCTCCAATCCAGCAGACCAACCCAGAAGAGAAAGATCCGTAAATCTGATCAGTAACCCATAAGGCAACCCATCCAAATCTCAATTTAGCTCCCAAAGGCAAACATCAAGCAAACCAGATAGAAATCCTTGGCGTCTACTTCAATTGGCGAAGAAGAAACCCTTACTGGGACTAGCGTGCACCAAGTTGCGATTCGCGGTAGGTGGAGAGGGCCTCACTGGATCGGCCTTAAACACAGGTGTCGGCTAGGGCTCGTCGGCTCCGATGAGACGGCGTCGATCGTCGGGTTCGGCGTCGACTCTGGCTAGGCTGCGCTGCGCTAGGGCACGCGAACGGGGAGAAGGAAGAGAGGCGCTGGATCGGGCGTGGATGGAATGCGGCTGCCACACCTAACCCTAACCGGCTATTTAAATGGCCTTTTTGCATTTTGGTCCAACCCAGTTTCGTCTAATTACAAGACCACCCCTAGGGTTCAAATTGATTACAAGTTAGTCCTTATAAATGTTTGTTTAATTACATTTTGGTCCCTAAGTTTGTCTCCGAGGGCTCGAAAGCCCCGGAACCTATCTGGTAATTTTTCGGAAATTACCGGGACCTAGTCAATAGTGTCGGATTTTACATACGCGCCCATCCAAGTACCCCAAACCCTAATGCCCCGCGTGTTGTGTTCTCCCGGCATAAAACAATAAAAACGCACCGGAAACAAGAACCCACGAGCGATCCATGCGAAAGAAAACTCGTACAAAGCTATCTATCTAATAGATTTATCTACTGTTTATACCTTTGAAGCGTGCCCTTCGGTTATCCCGCTCGTCCAAGATGCGTCGAATCTCTTGCACGTTCAAACGTTCGTGCCTCTATTCGTATTCACACGGACACAATCTCTCAACTTAGGAGAACTACCTTAGTTGTGCTAGCAACTTGAGGTAGCTCGAAAACACCAAGAACCTTACAGTAAGGTTTCGGCCAAGAGTGGAGGAGAGGAAGAAGAGAAGAAGGGAAGGGGAAAAGCTAAGGCAAGAAGAAGAAGTCATCCAAAGTCACAAGGCCCTCTTTTATAATCATCCCATGAATATGAAGAGATTTGTGTTTCTTTGGCTTCCCAATAAAGAGCACATCTTTTTATGTGGCTCTTCATCATTTCCCATGCAAGAAAAGAATCTTTTCATCCAATGAAGAGAGACTTTTCTCTTTCCTTCATGCAACTCCGACCGGGCCTCTCGGGCTTCCGACTCGGTCTCCCGACCAAGTCTCCCGAGTGGCGAGCTCCCGACCTAGTCCGCCGAGCTCCGACCCAGTTGGACGAGTGCTGACTCGGTCCGCCGAGCTCCGACTCGGTCCGCCGAGCTCCGACTCGGTCCGCCGAGCTCCGACTCGGTCCGCCGAGCTCCGACTCGGCCCGCCGAGCTCCGACTCAGCCCGCCGAGCTCTGACTCGATCTCTCACGAGTTCCCAACTCGAGCCCCCCCGAACTGACCTCCCGAGTTCCCAACTCGGGCTCAGGTCTCCCGAGTTCCCAACTCGGGCTCAGATCTCCCGAGTTCCCAACTCGGGCTCAGATCTGCCGACCAACTTTCCCGAAGCATTGTGTCCTTTGTGTGTGACCCAATAGGTTCTCGTGACGTTGGCAATGCGCCTAAACACTTTAGACGCATAAGCAATGAGCGGTATCTAGCAATGCATCATTTCTACCAAAGTAACAAGAAAAGTCGAGATCCGACAAAACCTCCGTGATTATGATAGTGTATGACCTTGTACTTCTATCCTTGATATCTAGATTGACCAATGAGGCATAGACCGTGTCATTCTCAATCAATCTTGTGTTTCTTGATCCCTGAGTGGACTCACTCAAACAAATGAGCTCAATATCTCATATTGACTCATTTGAGCATGGTCATGCGTTTCAGTAGTCCTATTCGATCAAGGGGCCCACAGATATCACTCCCGTCATATGGGAGGGATAGATCCCATCTACATCACTCACATCCCTCCGCATAATTCATTACATACCCAGTGATCGCCTTTATAGTCCACCCTGTTACGGGTGACGTTTGACGATACCAAAGTATATAACTCCTTATGTAGGGAACCGTAGTGACTTCAGGTCTAAGAACTATTCATAGCAATAGTCACATGAGAAAGTCTATGACACTTATATGACAATCTATGAAACTTTCTCATCGCGGGTCATTCAGTATACATTCTCCAGTGTATACCCATGTGTCAACTTGATATCACATATCCATGACTTGTGAGCTCAAGTCATCAGTTGACCTACATGCTAGTCTCCATGCATTAATATTGTCCCTGAATATTAATGCTTGACTAGGAATAATTTAGTGTAGTGTTCTCTACATTATCTCACTATTGATTCAACCAATCGATATAATGTAGATAAGAACCTACTACACAAGGACATTATTATACTTAGTCATTCGGCACAGAATACAAAGTAAGCATAATAACCAAACATGCCTTTATTAATGATAGAATATGATACAAAATGCCCCTAGTCAATCATCACATAATTGGCTCTAGGGCTCCTACTAACACCGTGGTCCAGCCTATGCCCGGGGTACTTAGGCTTGGTTCGGGACCTACGCGCCCGTCCAAGTAACTCAAACATTTAGGCTTGGCCTACAAGGTTAAAAACTGTAACCTAATAAGGTATACCTTAACCTCATTCCCGAGAAACACACTATGGGCGTCTATGGTGGATGCCTACAAGGATTCCAGGAATTTATCCAAAATAAAATTAGATGAATTATTTTCTGAGTTAGAATTACATGAACAGACTAACACAACATTGGTTGAGAAAGGTATTGCATTTGTTGCAGGTAAAACTCAAGGAAGAACTCAGAAAAAGAAGGTTCAATAAGTACCCGAGTCCGACTCAGACTCAGAATCTGACGATAGTGAAGAGGATCGTGTTGGTGCAGGAAGCACCATATCGAACCTTGTTTTGATATTGGCAAAGGATTCAAAGTTAAGTGTTATTTGTTATCTAATATGCTCATTAAGTGTGCAGGAAACAAAGTCCTAGCGAAGGGCTGCTAGGCACCTGGTGAAGGACTGCCCGGAAACAAAGTCCTAGCGAAGGGCTGCTAGGAGTCGAAGACCTGGCGAAGGACGGCTAGGCACCAGGCGAAGGAATGTTTGATACCGAAGACCTAGCGAAGGACTGCTAGGCACCAGGCGAAGGACTGCTTGGTACCGAAGACCTGGCGAAGGATTGCTAGGCACCAGGCGAAGGACTGCTTGGTAACGAAGACCTGGCGAAGGACTGCTACGCACCTGGCGAAGGACTGCTGGGAAAAAGTCCAACCGGAGGAGCCGGTTGGCAACAGGTAAATTCTCCTGAGAGGAGTAGGTGAGGACGCGTTCCCCGTCGAGGGAATAGTAGGCGTCGGTTCAACCTAGGGTTCCATTTAGGAGACCCAAAGTCAGAACCAAGACATCTACGACTGTAAAATTCACTAACATTCTTGGTTTGTTTTGTTTGGTACTAACCTTGCATGCAGGACCGAAGGAACGAGTTTCTGCAGCTCAGAATGCCCCAAAGGAGAGGGGAAGCAGCCGGGTCAGGCGCCCGGGAGGTCCCGGGCGCCCAAGGTCAAAGCCAAACATGAGTTGAGCAAGAAAACGCTTCGGAAGCTCACTGGGCCAGGCGCCCCCAAGCTCCCGGGCGCCCCCATGGTCCCGGGTGCCCCGGATGCCTCGGGCGCCCTGGGTCCAAGCCAACGAAGCAATTGGATTGAAGTTAGCCGAGAAGCTAGCAAGACCAAGTCAAGCAGGGCGCCCTCTGTGTCCCGGGCGCCCCCGTCAAACCTCGAGCCCGATCCTGGAGGGATAAGGGCTGACCGAGTTCCGGATGAAGGTTTGTGGATCGAGAGACACGTGGAGGGAGTCCCCAGCGTCCCGAGCGCCCCAGGTGCAACCCCCAGGGCTTCTGAACACATTTTTTTTCAACGCCTCAATACTCTTCGCTCAAGCGCTCTGCTTCGGAAACTTCTGATCTCAAGGTCCTAGCGCCGACGACGACCCTACGCACCGAAGAACGATCCACACCGGGCGTCGCTAACGAAGAGTTAGACTTTTGTTTTTACTGCAATACTACTGTACAACTTTCTGTAAAACTTTGTGCATTATAGAATTGCCCGCAGTAAACGGTCAAGGACCGTGGGCCTTGGAGTAGGAGCCGACCGCGACTCCGAACCAAGTAAAAAATCTTGTGTTCACGTTTATTGTTTTAATTTCCGCTGTGTATTCTCTATCTTATAATCCGAAATGGTTTTACGATATTCACCCCCCTCTATCGTATTCTATCGATCCAACAAGTGGTATCAGAGCGGGGAAGCTCAAATTTGGTGCAACCACCAATTTGAGAGTTTTTTCGGATTTTTTCTTCGTTTTTTTTAATCGAATTTGTTTCGTTAATCGAGGTTGGTGCAACACCACTCGATAAAATTTTCTTTTCTCTTCCCGCACTGCTAATCCAAGACCAAGTCTTGGGACGTTTTTTTTCTCTCTTTCTTTTCAGTAATTCCTAAATGGCTAACCAAGAGTGGAATAGTGCCCGTCCCCCGCTATTCTCCGGCGAGAACTTCAATTATTGGAGAAGTCAAATGGAGTTCCATCTGAAGGCCCATATGGACATATGGATGATCATTCAAACAGGGTTCTCCCTCCCTACAGAAGATGGACTATCAATTACGTGGGACCAACTGGATGAACCAACCCTGAGGAAGATCGAGACAGATGCAAGGGCGACTGCAATCCTACAATGTGGCCTAACCAATGAAGAATTATATTGAAGCGGGTCGGATTCTTCAACTGCGCCAAAGAGATGTGGGAAAAGCTAATCAATCTACACGAAGAGAGCTCCGATATTGAGATCTTAGAAGATTTTGCATTTTCGGCTCAAGCACAAGTAGCTGAGATAGACTCGACACCCGACGTCGAAATCGAACCAGAGTCAGATGACGAGTTTTCTGAGACAAAATCGGTAACTAATTTTAAATCATTTTCTGAATTAAGATTAAATAATCAAGTTGATACTGCAATGGTCGAGGAAGGTTTAGTTTTCATTGCAGGGAAAACTCCAAGAGAACTGCAAAAGAGGCCTCAAGCAGTACCTGAGTCCAACTCAGACTCAGAATTTGACAACAAAGAAGGAGATCGAACCAAACTGGTCCGATTAGCTCGTGATCACTACAAGATGATAAAGAAACAAAAAAGAAAGACGTCAAGTATCAAGGGGGAGATTCCCAATCGGGAATCAAAAGGTAAATTTACGATATTTGAAAATCTAATATTTACCTCAAAGAACGTAATTAATTTATATAAATTAGTTAAGGTTAATATGTTAGAAAACTTAATTCCCAACCTTGTTGATTTTAAAAAACCTGAGTATTATTTCAATTATGATGTGACTTAGATAGCTTTTTCTTTGTTTGCTTGTTTATTTTCTTTTGCAATCTTAATTTTTTCTTAGATTTAGGATTGGTTAGATTAAGGACAAATGATTAAATTGAAACTTGAATAACCTAGTATTAGGATAAGGTTTGATGATAGTACGTTAGGGAAGCCTGAGTAAGGAGTCAGGTAGGGTAAGAAGTACCCTATTTGGTCTTTTTATTCCGGTGGAACTAGCCGAAGCTACCTCTTCGAATCCTAAGCTAGTTAGACCAAAGTTTCTCAGAAAGCAATTTGAAAATAAAATTTCTTTAAAAGGCTTTGTCTAGGAAAGGGTTGTTGATCCAATAAGGCTACGGCCAAAGAAGGCCTCTGTGCCTCGCCAAGACCTGGAAGCCAATTATCGAAACTAACTTTCAAATTGTCGTTTGTTAAACTTGAATCTAACACAAGCTTCAATCAAATCATAGCTTTTAATTTAAATTCAAAGATAAAATTTAACGCATCTCACAAAACAGATAAGGATACCTTGTTTTGTCACTTAGAAATAGGTGAGATGCTCAGGACCTAAAAGTTTAGTCCAACCCAATCAACCTTACAAAACAAATTCAACTTAATTATTCTCAACTAATTATTCTCAAAATTCAACTTAATTATTCTCAATCAATTATTTTCAAAATTCAACTTAACAATTTTTAAATTTCAAAGTTAAAATTCTAATTAATTTTAAAATCCTCAAAAATCATTTTAACTTTTAAACTAAGGTTTAATGTTTCAAAATTGATCACCTTAGGTTTCTTTTGCTCATTTACCTAAGAATTACTTAATGTTTGTAAACATTTCTATATAAAGAACTTCTTTTAGACAATCAATTTATTTTTGAAAAATAAGTGTTGCAAAAGTCACCTTGGGTATTACCTAGGATATTTTTTTGAAAAATGTCTGCAGTCCAGATTTTGATATTTATATATTTTTCAGACTTAAGGGTATTCTGTTTCTCTCTTGGAAATCATGTTAAAATAGAATTTCTTCTTCCTAGTTCTTTAACTTTTTCAAAGGAAGAAAAAGAAGAATTTGTTTTCCAAACCGCTAAAACAAAATAGTTTTCAAAAGTTGTTTTAAACTTAGTTTTTTTTTTCTTTTGTTTGAATCAAACCCTAAGACTCAGAGGAGGATTAACTTGTGGTCAATAAGCCTCCTAGGATTGTGTCAGGTTTAGGGGGAGTTCAAATTAAAAGTTTAGAAATACTATGGTTTCAAACTATCACTCATGTTTTTCGAAAACTATGCTATCTTTTCAAAATATGTCTTTCAAATACTCATTTTTTTTGAAATATTAATACTTCAAAATTCACTTTAAGAATTGTGCTTGATTCCCTTTCAATTTTGACAAAACCCTAAGGACACAAAGGAAGTCTACTTCATGATATACAAGGACTCCTAGGAAGTGTCAAATTTAGGGGTAGTCTAAATCGAAAGAAGTTATTTCTGACAATTATTTTTAAAAAAAATTAGATAATTCTTATAATTTGAATCAAACCTTAAAACTCAGAGGATTAGCTTGTAGTCAACAAGCTTTCTAGGACTGGGTCAAGTTTAGGGGGAGATCAAATTAAAAGAATTATTGAGCAGCTTCAAAATTATATGTTTTCAAGCACTGCACTTTTAAAATCCTTTTGAAAACATAAATAATTTTTCTTTTAAAATAATATCCTTTTAAATCATTTTGCTTATATATAGCATCACTTTCAAAATTTTACTTTAGTTTGGAATACTATTAAAATCTTTTTAAGAATACTTTTGAAAAGAATACCTACTTGACTTTGGAAAATTTCCAGGATACTTAGGAAAATATCCTTGTAGTCAACAAGGTTTCCTAGGATTGTGTCAGACTAAAAATGAAACCAAGTCAAGTATTATGTTTAAATTTTTAATCTTTCACAAAAGTACTTATATTTTTTAAATATGCATAACATCTTACAAAAGTACTACTATTTTTAAAAATATAATGTTTTCAAAAAGTACTAATACTCTTCAAGGCAACAGTATTCTAAGTGTGTGAATCTTCTAAAGACTTGCCTACAAATACAAAAATAGTTTTTCAAATTGTACAATACATTTCAAAGTGGAGTTTTGTTGGTGAAATTTAAGCTTTTTGCTATACTTTCAAGAATTATACTAAGTATTTTTATTTTTTCAAAACTCATAGGCTCTGATACACAAACTTTTTCTTAAAACTTATTTCAAAATATATTTCTTTATTGATATATATCCAAGGAGGAGAGTAGAAAAAGTGTGAAATTAGAAATTAAATTCTTCCTTAAACTTTTCCCCCTTTTTCAAAGAAAGTTTATCTTAGAAATGGTCTAAAATATAAGGAGAAGAATTTCACATTAAGGGGGAGAGAAAGGAAAGAGAGAAAGAAAATTTTGTTTAATTTTTATCTCTTTTACAAAAAGTGTTTCAAAAATTTCTAAGTATTTCTAAGTGTTTCAAATTTTTTAAGTGCATGTTTTTTCCTAAGTAAAATTTTTCTTAGTAAACAAAATTTGTCTGAGCAAAATCTTTTTGAAAATTTTGGCAAATGTTTCTAAGTAAAGTTTTTTGGTGAAAAACTTGTCTAGAAATTTCTTAAAGATTTTGTTTTTCAAAATACACAAAGTATTTCCAAGCAAATTCTTCTAAATATGCAAATTCTTTTAAAACAATTTTTTTCCCAATTCTCAAAGTTGAACCTTTTTTTTGAGAAATTTGGCTTCAAAATTTTGCCTAAGTAAAAATCTTTTTGCAAAGCCTTGTAAGTAAAAGTTTTTAACAAAATTTAGGTTTGCAAAACTTTTTAAAATTTTACCTTGTTCACCCATGTTTGTTTTTGATATATGTCAAAGGGGGAGGAAGGGTCAAAGTTAAGTATTTTATAACACAAGTATTCAGGGTTTTAGGGGGAGTATGAGAAATAAAGGATTTTTTTTTCAAAATCTTACCTTATGTTCTTAACTGTTATAAAGTTTTTACTTAACGTTGAATTGTGTATAATTGCTATACTTCATTTTTACCTTATGTTCTTAACTGTTATAAAGTTTTTACTTAACTTTGAATTGTGTTGCCATAAATCAAAAATGGGGTGATTGTTGGTGCAGGAAGCACATATCGAACCTTGTTTTGATATTGGCAAAGGATTCAAAGTTAAGTGTTATTTGTTATCTAATATGCTCATTAAGTGTGCAGGAAACAAAGTCCTAGCGAAGGGCTGCTAGGTACCTGACGAAGGACTGCCAGGAAACAAAGTCCTAGCGAAGGGCTGCTAGGAGTCGAAGACCTGGCGAAGGACTGCTAGGCACCAGGCGAAGGACTGCTTGGTACCGAAGACCTGGCGAAGGATTGCTAGGCACCAGGCCAAGGACTGCTTAGTACCGAAGACCTGGCGAAGGATTACTAGGCACCAGGCGAAGGACTGCTTGGTAACGAAGAACTGGCGAAGGACTGCTAGGCAGCTGGCGAAGGACTTGTTGGGACCGGGTGCATGTTGACATGGATGCGGGTTCTTAATTTCAAAAATTAATTACGTGCAGCGGAAGGTTTAGCATAAATAATTTCTCTAAATCATTTAACCACACATCTAAGCATGCAAGTTTATCTTGTGTAGACATGATCATATATTTGAAATTTTGCAGAAACATAAACTAATTTACGTATTACCTCGTGTAACTCGAAGGAAGGGACGAGATCCAACCGTAAGCGTCCCTTGGAAGCTCCGCCTCTATTCGCGTCCACGCCGAGTATCTTCGGGATGACTTCGCAAAGCCTCGAGTTTCGTGTTCTCGAGAACTACTAGATTCACCGAGAACGCGATGAGAAAATCCAAGAGAGAAGTCGGAAGACTAACCATAAAAGGATGGTCGGAATCAAAATTCCGGCGAAGCAAAAGAAGAGGCTTGCGGCAAAAAGATCCTTGCGGCAAACTCTAATTCCGGCAGCACCTTCTTCCGGCCAAGAGATGGCCGGAGCTTTCTTCTCCGGCAGCAGATGGTGGTCAGCAGGGAAAGGGCAGGGGCGGCCGGCTGGTGCTCCTTCTTGGGGCTGGTTGGCGCACGGCAAGAAGGGGAGAAGAGAAGGAGAGAAAGAGAGGGAGAGAGTCTATGCCTTCATCTCTTTTATTATTACCCAAGCCTTGCCTTGGGTCCTTTATATAGTGGCCTCTCAACCATCAAGCCTCTCAAATATGGAATAACTTATTCCATCATGCCAAGTTTGATTTTATATCATGGTTAAAATCATATTTTAATTCATGATAAAAAATCAATCAAGTCTCTTCTCTCCTATGGAATAAATTTCCTTATCATGGTAAATCAATCCATGATTGATTTTATAAAATAAACCAATCCATGGTTCATTTTAATTTCCATGAAAAATAAACCAAACCTTGGTTTATTATATAAAAATTTATATCATCCATAATTTTATAAAACAAACCACACTTGGTTTATTTTATAAATTGAACCAAAAACTTGGTTCTCTCCCTTTGTTGTGGCCGGCCAAGCAAAGAGGATGGAGGCCCTCTTTGGCCGGCCCATCCAAGCCACGCCCCAATGAATTAAACTTATTTAATTCATCTATCAAGTCTTCAAAAGACTTAGCCATTTTACGCTTCCGATGCGTCTCTGAAAAATTCAGATTCGACTTATCGTTTGGCTCAACCAAACCTAATCTCTCTTGATTGGAAAATCCAATTTTCAACTCGTTTTAAATCCCTCGGATTACTCGTAGTGCGTGTGACTAAATAGGCTTTCGATTTATGTTGGCCGTCTATAATTAATCAATTATAGAACGATCATTAGTGACACCTAGTAGTACATCATGATCCTCAATTAATCGAAAGATCAACGGTTGACTTCAGAAACAATTCTGAAACCCTTCAGCAGCTATAATGAATCGTGCCCCATTCCCTTCACCATCTTATACCCACTTGGTTCAGGACATGGTCTATGTGTGTCAGTCCCCACTAGGCTGACTACGTCACACCTAGCCCAAGTAACGTTTTCTCGTCCTACGGATTCTAATTATTCTCATGTATTTAAGAGATTCATACTCTGAACATGTTATGCTCTGGCCAGAGGCTTCGAGTAACAATCCGATGATAGGCCTCGGGTATACATCTCCTAGCAAGGAGTGGTGAATCCTTTGTAGGTTGTTCAAACATCTTCGGGCACTTCGGCTTATACCCAATCATCCTGGGTCCACACCTCCTTGGAGATGCTTGCTTAAGATGTCAAAGTATAAGTCTCCATGACCAAGATGACTTGAACACCGTAAGTCAAAGGAACATCGCACTTAAGCTGTAGTAAGAACTTCACTGACATATAGCTTATCATTTGCAAGGGATATCAAATTGATGTCATGCATATAGCTGATCATTTGCTTTAGTTTATCAAGAAATTAGGTCTCATCTAACATTTTTTTTAATATCCAAACTTGTGATATGTATATTAATAGGATCAAATTTATCAATACATTGTGACACAATACATGGATCTAGAAAAAATAGTTGTTATCTGAGAATTCATGCATGGTTCGATTCCTAGCTATAGTGTATTTTACAATTTTTTTTTTAAATGGGACACAAACCCTCTGACGTTGGGCTTCTAGATTGTCTGTCGCAAGTACTTCCTGATTTACTTTGACGGTCGTCGGTGAGAAATTTCCGTGGCATCTGGCCATATTTGAGGTAGGAAAAACTTCGTTAATTTTTTTTTCAGAAAGAATATAATTAATAAGTAATATCTGGAGGGATCTTAGAGAAAATAATTAATAGAAGCTTAACTAGAGTAAAATGAGAGATAAATAATGTTAGTTTTCTTTATATATATATATATATATATATATATATATATATATTCACATTTCTATTTTCCCATTTTATCTATCAATATAAAACTTATTGTTAGAGCTTGTTTACTTGAAAGATTGAAAAATGTATAACTGAGCAAGCAATAAAATAATAGACGAAATTAGATAAGCATGAAAATTAGCATGTTCGATTTGCTATGATGATCAGGTGCAACTTAATTATGCACTAGTTGATTACTTGGACATTGCACAGGGACATAAATAAAAGTGGCAAAATAATAAGTTTTTTTAAATAAATAAAATTAAATACATATAATGATATGAACTGCAGAATTAAGAGCTTAACTATACGTCTATTAGATCATCGTCCAGTAAATTCAAGTAAATTGAAATGAAATTCAACTTGTGCAACCACGAGTGTGAAATTCAATTAAAATGAAGAAGGTCATGATGACCAATATATCAGATTCTAATCCTTCATCATGGATACATATACGTGCACGTCTGATCCACCTCCTAAATTCAACTTGTGCATCCACGACTACCATATGAAGTTTTACAGTCAGTCACTCCAATAAACTAGTTCCCTTAACTAGCATTTATGTTTATCTCCGGACATCTCAATGTCACCAGCCAGTGAGAATCAGCTGATTAGAGAATAACCCATGCTAGTCTCAACAGAATTGATAGTGTCCGTATTTATCAATTCATCGACTAGGGACAATTTCAATACTTCACAATTGCACATGTAGAGATAATCACTAGTTGTGAATTCATCACAAATTCTCTCATGCTGTGAATTGTATTGCGGACATTCAGTAAATGAGTTTAAGATCTCAATCAAATACACAAACATGTATACTCAAATAGTGAATATTCATTTATTAGAATAAATGATAACAATCATACGACGATTGCCTTAGGACACTTCTCTCATATCACTAACAAACTCCCACTTGGCCTAATGTCAATCGCTACGGTACCCAATACCACAGGCTCTAACATGACCCTCAAACTTGCTTTGAGGCAAGACCTTAGTTAAAGGATCCGCTAAATTCCTTTCAGTGAGAATTTTCTCAATTTGTATATCATTCCTACTTATAATCTCTCTGATCAGATGATAGCGGCGAAGCACATGTTTGGATCGCTGATGAGACCTTGGTTCCTTTGCTTGTGCAATAGCTCCATTGTTGTCGCAATAAACCGGTATTGCTTCATCAATGGTTGGAACCACACCAAGTTCTGAGACAAACTTTTTGATCCAGACTGCTTCCTTTGCTGCTTCCGAAGCTGCAATATATTCCGCTTCCGTGGTAGAATCCGCTACGGTGTCTTGCTTGAAACTCTTCCAACTTATTGCGCCTCCATTCAAAATAAATACGTATCCGGACTGAGATTTGGAGTCATCCTTATCTGTCTAGAAACTGGCATCTGTATACCCACGTATTACCATATCACCTTCTCCATATATTAGGAACATATCCTTTGTGTTTCTTAAGTACTTGAGGATTGTCTTGACAGTCGCCCAATGATCCATTCCTGGATCAGACTGGTATCTGCTTGTGACGCTCAGAGCATACGATACATCGGGCCTAGTACATAACATAGCATACATGATAGATCCTATCGCGAATGCATAAGGAATCTTATTCATGCAAATCCTCTCGTCTTCTGTGCACGGACACATAGACTTCGAAAGGTTGATCCCATTCCTAATGGGAAGGTAACCTTTCTTGGATTCCGACATGCTAAACCTTTCTAGCACTCGGTCTATATATGTAGACTGCGAAAGACCAAGCAACCATTTTGATCTATCTCTATAGATTCTAATCCCAAGGATATAGGTTGTTTCTCCCAGGTCTTTCATGGAGAAAGTTTTGGACAACCAAATTTTAACTGACTGTAAGACTAATATATCGTTTCCTATAAGTAATATGTCATCGACATATAACACTAGGAATATAACTGCATTCCCACTAACCTTCTTGTACACACAAGGTTCGTCAGGATTTTGTGAGAAATCAAACTCTTTGATTGTCTCATCAAAACGGATGTTCCAGCTCCTGGCTGCTTGCTTTAGTCCATATATGGATCGTCGAAGCTTGCATACTTTGATTTTATTAACCGATGTGAAACCTTCAGGTTATATCATGTATACATCCTCAAGCAGGTTTCCATTAAGGAAAGCTGTTTTCACATCCATTTGCCATATCTCATAATCATAATGAGCTGTTATGGCCAAGAGCATCCGAATGGATTTAAGCATAGCTACTGGCGAATAAGTTTCGTTATAATCAATTCCTTGTTTCTGACGATATCCTTTTGCCACTAATCTAGCCTTAAAGGTAACAACATTACCTTCCATGTCGGTTTTCTTCTTGAAAACCCACTTGCACCCTATGGGCTTAATCTCTTTAGGTGGGTTAACCAAGTCCCATACTTGATTTTTGTACATGGAATCCATTTCCGACTTCATGGCTTCAAGTCATTTATCCCTTTCTGAATTTTTCAGAATATCTTCATAACTGATAGGTTCGTCATCTTTAATGAGTAACACGTCGTTCGATTCACTTATGAGAAATCCGTATCTCTCTGGAATATTGCGTGTCCTATCAAACCTACGAAGAAGTGGTGTTGTTTTAGGTTCAACTGATAGCTCATCATTATGAGTTATTGGTTGTGGGTCTAGACTAGGTGTCTCTGTAATGTCTATTGGAGTTTCTTGAACTTCTTCAAGTTCAATGCTACTCCCATTGTTTTCTTGTAAAAGAAATTCTTTTTCTAGAAATACAACATGCCTTGAAACAAACACCTTTTGTTCCAAGAGATGATAGAATTGGTAACCCTTCGTTACCTTAGGGTATCCAATAAATAGACATTTATCAGACTTAGCATCCAATTTGTCTGATACAGTCTGCTTTACATAAGCAGGACAACCCCATATCTTTAGGTGAGATAAATGAGGTTTCTTACTATTCCACGTCTCATATGAAGTAGTAGAGACTACCTTGGTCGGGACTATCTTTAGTAAGTAAACAGCTGTCTTAAGCACATAGCCCCAAAAGGATTTTGGAAGAGTTGCATGATTCATCATAGATCTAACCATGTCCATCAAGGTTCGTTTACGCCTCTCAGATACACCATTATGCTGTGGTGTATATGGCGGAGTCCATTGAGACAATATCCCATTGTCCCTAAGATAATCTTGAAACTCTTGACTTAAGTATTCACCACCCCGATCGGATCAAAGTATCTTAATACTTTTGCCAAGCTGTTTCTCTACTTCACTTCTAAACCTTTTGAATTTCTCAAAAGCTTCAGATTTGTGTTTCATTAAGAGCACATACCCAAATCGTGAGTGATCATCGATAAAGGTAATGAAGTAGCTATAACCTCCTTGTGCAAGAGTTGACATTGGTCCACATACACCAGTATGTATTAGACCAAGCAATTCTCCCACTGGTTTACCTTTTCCGGAAAAGGGTAATTTGGTCATCTTGCCTTTTAAGCATGATTCACATGTATCAAATGAACCGGGTTTAAATGAGTCCAGAATTCCACATCGGTGTAATTTGGTCATGCGTTTCTTACTTACATGGCCAAGATGACAATGCCACATATAGGAGTCTATTTGATTATCTATTCGAGCACATTTATTGCTAACTTCGATATTGAAAACGTTACCGGATAAATCTAACGTGTAGATACCATTGCATAAAGTTCCGGTCCCATAAAGAACACCATTTAAAGTTATGTAACAGCAATTGTTACTAAAAGTTAAATGATAACCCTTTTCATTCAAGCATGAAATAGATACAATGTTCTTTATTAACGAAGAAACAAAATAACAATTATCCAATTCTAAGACAAGTCCAGTAGGGAGCTTTAGCAAATATGTTCCGATGGCAACAGCAGCAATTTTTGCTCCATTTCCAACTCGCAAATTCGCTTCTCCCTTGACGAGTCTTCTTCTATTCCTTAGCCCCTGTATGTCATTACATATATGTGAGCTACACCCAGTATCAAGTACCCAGGTGTCTGAGGAAATAGAGTGACATTCAATAACGAAGATACCTGAAGAGGATGGGGCATCGGATGCCTTCTTCTTCAAGGACTCAAGATAAACCTTGCAGTTTCTTCGCCAGTGGCCCTCCTTGCCGCAGTGATGGCAAGTGCCTTTTGGTGTCTTTTCAATCTTTTTGGTCTTTTTCTTCCTTCCCTTATTTTGTTCTTTGGGCTTCCTCTTAGAGCCATTCTTTGAGGAACCAACTAACAGTACCGTCTTCTGATCCTGCTTTACAGAAGGCTCTACAGTCATCAGCAGGTTAAGCAACTCAGGAATGGTAGTCTCCAGTTTGTTCATCCGATAGTTCATCACAAACTGTGAGTAACTCTTGGGCAAACAATGCAGAATTAAGTCAATACTTAGTTCGTGATCCATTGCAAATCCAAGTGTGCCTAGTCACTCAATGTACCCCAACATCTTCAACACAAACTGTGAAACAGAAGTGACTTCCTGCATCTTAGAGGTGAAGAAGAGTCTGGAGACCTCAAACCTTTCGGATCTCGCCTACTCGTCAAACAGCTCATGAAGATGGAAGATGATGGTATGAGCATCCATATGCTCATGCTGCTTTTGTAGCTCAGGTACCATAGCGGCCAGCATGATGCAACTCGCAAGTTCAGAATCGGCCATATGTTTCTGATAGGCCACTAACTGGTCTGGAGTTGCATCTTCAGGAGGATGGTTGGGAAGTTGTTCTTCAAGGACATAAGCAAGCTTTTCTGCCTTGAGGACTATCCTCAGGTTTCGAAGCCAACCCATGAAGTTTGGCCCAGTCAGCTTATTGATGTCCAAAATGGAACGCAAATTCAGAGAAGATATGATCAGGTGATTATCCTAGAAATACAAATTGAAGTTATGTGATGAGAATGATAAAGAATGCTTCAATATACATTAATTAAATCCTATTTATTTTTCAAATTGAATAACCCTTTTTGTCAATTCGGGAGATCGTAGGAACATCTCCAAATAGGTTGATATCCAACCATAGATAAGAACAACCATGGCTAGAGTCCATCAAGTTATTCTTAGCTATGAAGGTAGGTAATTATACCGATTACATATTATACATATGTAACTATCACATTATGCTATCAACTAATTGAATGTTTGCATAAATCATTGGGTTGTTAACTCATTAACAAGTATGCAATAATATACATAGCATCTAACTGCACCTCTCTTTACATCGACCTTGGCTGTGGCACAACAAATTGATGCTCCAAGCTTAAGGTTAACCCATTAATCAAGTAATAGTTTTAATATGGTTGGAGCTCATTCAACCGTTTAGTCAGGCTTGGATATGTCCAATAACCAAAACTAAGGATTGACCTCTGACTCCAACTATATTAATCATAAACTAGTTCCATGGTTTGAACATGTTGAGGTTCAAGCCGGGCATGGATGTGTCCATCAACCCAAACGATAAACAAAACTCCGGTTCTAACCATATTAATGGAAGGTGTTGGCCTTAATATTTTGTAAGGGGTTTTGGGTCTCATCCTTTTCTTTTATGCACATTCATGACATATAATTATGTCATGTTCTAACGATTTCCTTAATAAAGTATGTATGTAACTTAATTTATCAAGTCTCATTAATTGAATTAGGAACCGGATTTCCTAATTCTAATTTCATACTTTATTCAAGGAATTGTTTTGGGAAACAATTTCCTGAATTATCATAATCAATTTCGGAAATAATATGTTTAAGACTTCGATTTCTCTAAATCAAATCATATTAAATTAAGAGACAGATTCCCTTAATTCAACCACATATTATTTTCATGTAAATCTTATTTAAGGAAATATACTCTATAGGAAACAATTTTCCTAATTAATTTTGGAGACAATAATATGTAAGAGCATCACCTCATAAATCAAATAAAGAAATTATCGTTTGAGAATCATCTCAAAAATTTCCAAGATTTGATCACATATTTTATTTATGGAAAATTAATATCAATAACTTAATTTGGACGGCTCCCCGAGGCTCAGTCCAAATTAAACATTTGACAGCTTAAATTTAATTTAGGAAATTTAATTATAACAACTAACTTTAAATTGGACGGCTCCCCGAGGCTCAATCCAAAATAAAGAATTTTGTAAATAATTTAATTTCCAATTATAAATTTAAATTTAAATTAATATTCCCATAATTTGTCTAGAATTTCTTGAAAGAAAGTACCCAAAATTGCGAGCTTTCCATAAATGGAAAGTTTCCGAAAATAAATGGTTTTGAGAATAATTGTAAGTTTCTGGTACAAAGAAAACTTACATATTTCCAAAATTAGAAAATTTCCAAAATGGGAAATTTCCAAAATTGGAAAGTTTTCAAAAATGGAAGATTTTCACAATTATCATAAAATTTCAAAAACAGAGATATTTCAAAAGTTTGCGAAATTTCATGAGGATTTCCAAACTTTGAAATTCCTAAATCGAAAATTTACCATAATTGGAAAGTTTCCATAATTGAAAAATTTTCCAAAATTGAGATCATGACAAAGCTTTCCGCAAAACAATTATATGATTATATCGAACACAAACCTCGGCTCTGATACCACTGTTGGGATCGGGGGCATGTTGACATGGATGCGGGTTCGTAATTTCAAAAATTAATTACGTGCAGCGGAAGGTTTAGCATAAATAATTTCTCTAAATCATTTAACCACACATCTAAGCATGCAAGTTTATCTTGTGTAGACATGATCATATATTTGAAATTTTGTAGAAACATAAACTAATTTATGTATTACCTCGCGTAACTCGAATGAAGGGACGAGATTCAACCATAAGCGTCCCTTGGAAGCTCNTGATGGGTCGGATGGTGATGAGGATGATGATGAAGATGATGGTGCAGTTGGATCTGATGAGGAAGACAATGTCCACGTCAGGCAGAAATTGGTGCAGGTGGATCCCAATGAAGAAGAGGACTTCGACCGTGAGTTGAAGACTCTGATGCAGGAGAGCTTGGAATCAAGAAAGCTGGACGTAAGGGCTAGGCCTACAATTAAATGATAATACCGATGAATGTATTTGATGGTTCTAAGGACCCGAGGTTTGTCGAGGGGGAGAGCGGTGAAGAGACTGTAGAGGAAGATGGTGGCAGTGGAGGACCAAACAAGGTGAGAGTTAAAGTGCTGATGAAAAGAGGCAACAAGCAGCAAACAAAGCAAATGTACGTCCCCCATGACTGCACTCTCGTGCAAAGTACAAAACAAAAGGAAGCTGCCGAGTTGGAAGAGAAACAACATCTGAAGAAGCGGATTCTGGAGTATAATGAGAGGGAAGAAGAGGAACTAAGTGGAGCATCATTGCAAGCTGGGAACTGGATGCAGACTGGGAACAGCAGTGGTAACCGGACTACAGTTCGAGGTAATTGGGATGGTATGAGGACGGGCTTGCGGCCACGACAACATCCACATCCATCTAGTGGGTACTATCATTCTCATGGTAGAGAAGATGATCATACTGAAGGGTAATTTTGGTTAGCAAATTGAGTTGGCGTGCTCAGTAAGTACCACATTAGTGGTGGGAGAGCTTCTGAATGCAAGCAACATTTGACGGTTGTTATCAGAGATGCAGTTGGCAATTGCAAAGGCAATAAGATGTTCCTGCCATCAGATGTTATCAGAAATGAACGAGGAGCTTCCTGGTTGTGTTGTGATCTGAATAAGTTATTGTAATACCACAGCGTTGTCTATTTGAGCTTGTTTCTTCTACTTGATTGATACTTCCATAATTGTATGCGTTGTCTCTGTTGGTGGAACTGGTAGGGGATAGGATGCAATGAAATGGGAGTGATTTATTCCTTCTATGATTTCATTTCAGTATTCGGAAGAATAATTTGAAACATAGTATGCCACTATAAGATCTCTTAAAATATACTCGTATCAAATCCATGAAAATCTGTGATTCATCCATATGAATCTCGTGTAGGAATGTCATCTAAATGGATGTCATGTGGTAAATTTCAACAGTAAGACTTTTTACTATGTTCAATAGTAAATATTTTACTCCTCCCAGTGTAATACGGGAATATCCACCTTCAATTTATGCTTCATCTAGAGAACATGACGTGGTAAAGTTGATAATTGTCCATAATAATGCATCTCGCAGTACATCAAAGGCTTATATCAAATTCATTGATCGAAGGTTGAGGAAATGAGTTCTCATATACTCAGTAAAAATATTCAATAAAATACTTAATGAATAACGTGATATTTTATATATATACGCTTGATTATCGCTTGGATATCATTGGTGGCCTCCGGCCATCGTCCCGAATCAAACTATACTCTTGGGGGCATGGTGAATCCGTCGATAATCGTTGCATGCAAAGTGTTACGTCATTCACTAAGTCTTTCCTTGAGATTTTTCATTGAGCATATTATTTTCCTTGAGGAAATACATCAATTTTTTCTTCGTATAACTTAGTATAGAAATACGATGGCAAATGGCGATTCACTTGCCCTCAACGTTTCCATCAATCCGTCCTAAAATTAATACGGAAGAGATAAATAAGGAATACTACTAGCTTGGATACTATTGCTAGTACGTGTGGAGGGAACTTTAGTGTAGAAATAAGTAAGCGGGGCGTAGCTACATAGGGCTTGGGGGTGCAATTGTCCCTCTTAAAAATTAGGAAAAAAATTGACCTAATTATAAATTTTAATTTTTTTGGACTTTTTCATAAAAGTTCAATTAAAAGGTATTTTGGATATCAAATTTTGCTTGTTTTTGATATTTTAGATATCAAACTTTTGAAAAGAATTTTTTTATCTTAAAGTTAACATTTTAATTTTATTTTAGTCTACGGTTTCACCTTCCCAATTGAGTTATAATGTTCAAGATAAAAAAAATTAAAAATTGAAACTCCTTAGGGTTTACCTTCCCAATTATGTTATAGTGTTCAATTATAATTATTTTAAAAAAGGGACTTGAGATGCCTCTCATTGCATAATATTAAAATTATTACTTTTAAAATTTGAGACTAAAAAAGGGATAAACGCCCAACTTTGATATTACACAAGTCTTTTCAAAAGTTAGCATCAGAATCACTAATTTAGTATTAAGTTTGGGATTTAAAGAGTTCGTGCCCTTTTATTTTCTATCTCGTGTTTTCTTTTCCTTCCCTCTCCTTTTGTCATTTTTTGATGTTTTATTTTTTCTTTTTATCTGTATTTTATTTTATTTTTCTGTTCTTCTTTTATCTCCCATATTTTCTTTTTTCTCTTCTAATTCCTTTCTTTTTTTTTAACTCTAATTTTACTCTCAAAATCTTCCATCACACGTCATTAAAATTGTCGCCCACATCATCGTCGCCCCAAGCTATTATTACCAGTGCCGCCATTGTTTGTTGCAAGCGTTGCCATCGTCGTTTTGTTGACGCTCCATAACAAACACCTTTTGATTAAGGTGAAATTTTCTTGTTTAAACTTTTTTTATTACGAATTTAAGTTATAGAAAAATATATAATATTAATTTTTCATATATTTATGTTTTTGTTTGCTAGTCAAGTATGTTATTTGTTTTATATCAATTTTATTTGTTATTTGTTTTTGAATAGTTAGAAAAAGATAATCATTAAATTAGGCGATTATGTTTCTATAATATTATGCTAATGATAAATTATGTGAAATGGTAATATTTAGGTATTTTAAGAAAATGTGAGACAAACTTACTTCAAATAGGGCATCTTCCCTCCATCACTTCTTGATGCTGGCTCGAATGAGCATCCTAATGATCTTGGGATAATCTTGGGCTAAGCAAGAACATCCTCAAGTATAATGTAACTGAAAAAAAAAATTATTATAAATTTTATTTTAAAATGATTCTTTTGATTGGAATGAAAGTCTCATAGATATAGGAATGTTAAATATTACGAGGAAGTAAACTCATAAATGATTTTTTAACTTTGAGTCCTAAATAAGTCTTGAAGATGATCGTTGCTTCAACTAGAACCATGAGCTAAAGTTGAAATTTTCGAATTTAAATTTATTTTTAGCTACTTAAATTCAAAATTTAAAATTTTGGATGATGAAAAATTAATCTATACTAATATTTAAAATTCTTGAAAATCTCTCTACCTAATCTTAAATCCTGACTATCTCACTGCAAGTAAGGTAAGAGAATAAAATAGTCCTTCATATGCCATTTATTTAGTTGTTATCTTTAATAAAAATCAGTGTTCCATGAATGTGTTGGTGATTGGTATGCAAAATGATCCCACAATCAACAATGATTAATAGTTCGTAAAAGCCAATTGTTACTCATTCAATTTTACAACCTAATTCGTTTGAGCTTTAATGTGTGTGTGTGTGTGTTTTTGTGTATGAATGCATTCAAGTTTTTTTCGCTTTAAAATATTTTCTACTATAACAAATATCAGCATGGAAGGTTTCCATAATGGGTTTGCTTCTCACAAATTGTGAAAATTAATAATCATCACAACGTTTTGTGGGACAAGACCTTGAATGATCGCTTGCTTTAAGAAAAAAATCAATATCGAAAAAAAGGTCTTTTGCAATTGCACTTGATACAACTTTTTAAAAACAAACACTATGGTCCATCTCCCTACGGACGTAATTGCCAAGCATTAAACTAATTTTTATACTACTCGAATTCCCTAACAAATACTAAATTTCAGATAATTTTCAAATCTGATAAGTATTAAAAAGACTTCTGTGAAAGGCAAATAAAAATTAAGAAACTGCATTTAATCGCTTGCCCCATATGCTAAGAGGAAGAACACAAATTGGGCTTACTCATACCAAGAAAAAATGATGCTTGAAACAACAAAGGGATGGAATTCCAGGCTCAAGAAACAAAGGAAACAAAAGAAAGAAGTACACTCATTCATCTTGTATACAACTCAAGAAATTTAGCCTTTCTATAGCAGGAGTTTTAGATTCAGCTCAAAACCATAAAGAATCAAGAATTTGCCAAAGGGAAATAATTCATTCTCAACTAGATGATGGCCATTCTCTTCGGATGTCGAAGCTGTAGTTGATCATCAAGTGGCACTTGCCATCATCGTCGATAAACTGAACGACATTAAAAAAGAGAGATTTTTTATTTCATTGGCTGTTGTACCTTTAATGATGTGTGTAGACAAGAATATTAATTATACCTTCATTCTTGCAGAATATGATCCTCTTGCAAAGAGGCCAGAAGGGATGATCTCTTCTGATGTTTCGAATATGTAAGCCTCAAGCTGAGGGCTGAAGGTACCAAGCATCTCTTTTGCTTTGTCCACTGCAAACCAACATAAACTTATTGATTTTGACATTGAGCTAGATTCAACAAATTAATGTATCATTTGAAAAGATTAACATATGATCACTCGATCTTATTGTTTAATGGACACACCCTTGATGCCGGCCTTCCGAACTGTGTTAGTGTACTTCAATCCAGAAACTATGTTGTTGCGGACGATGAAGGTGAACTTGAGCTTGTAATGGCTGCCTTCTTTCAGAGTAAACCAAGGACGTTTGTGGTTTGGCATAACAGGAACTGACAGAACGATGTCTGGCCTACCAGAACAAACGATTGAAAGGCTCAGGATCTCAACCTCTGGCTCCAATATTTCTACGGCAAAACAAAAGAAAACATATGCAGTAAGATCGATATTGATAATTACAGATTATATATATTTATTGAGGGAAGATTATATATATAGTTACCTCCAACTGAGTTGAGATCAACACTTCCTAATAGCTGCTCCTTCCACCTTCTAAGGCTCTCATCATCCTGCACCAAATAGTTTCAGATACAAGTGAACATAGATCTAAGTGAAGAGAAGAAGTGGAAGTAAACCTTATCTTTTTCGATCTCAGACTTGAGGCTAATTCTTGGTCCCAAGTCAATGCCTTGAGCTCCATTGCCTTCATCCTCCTCTTCTTCTGTAGCATAGAGACTGGCCTCGCTCATCTGCCTCTTGAACCTCTCCTCCTCACTGCTATCAATCTCTTCCTCTCCATCTTTCCCCATCAACTTCTGTTCTTTCTTGGCATCACTCCTGGTGTCCTCGGAGGCCATGATCTTAGAGTTAGACACAGCTCCAAAGGCTGGCTTATTGGCAGAATAAGGCAGGAGGAGGAAGGTGTCTCATTGTCAAGTTTCAACCCTCCCACTAATGCAAAATTGAATCAGAAGAGCAAAAGCTGGCAAGTTGATTAATTTCCTGCGTCATAAAATAAAGCATGAAGACCACTTCTTCAGACAGGAGGTTTGGACATTTTAGTTTGTTTGTGGGATCCAATTTTCTGAAACATGAGCAGCTCATCTTATTTATTTATGATTGATTTGTTGTTGAGAATCCATGAATAAGGGTGGTGGACCTCTGTTGTCTGCTAAATCAATATGTTGATCTAAAAAAAACCCAACAAATCAATCATCCACTTTTGCACTTTTGTGAATAATCAATAAAAGTCAACTCAAAATCAACTAATATTTGAATAAGAGTAACAGGTTTGGTAAATTCTTAAAATTACTCATTGGTTTCAATTAATATTTGAATAAGAGTAACAGGTTTGGTAAATTCTTAAAATTACTCATTGGTTCAATTCCTAAATACGATGTATTTTATAAAATTTTTTTTTTAAAATAGGACGCGAATTCTAGGATGCTAGACTTTTAGACCGTCCACTACGAATGCTTCCCAATTTACCCTGGTGACCGATGAAAATTTATGAAACTGAACCGGTCATCCCAGGTTCATCTGCTACTTGGTTATCATTTTTTTTATAACAATACTCGTAGCTTTGAGTATGGAAAATCAAATTTGCTGGGAAGGAAAACAAATTTACAATATATATATATATCAAGCGGCTTTATTTAGCTACTGAGCTACTGATGTAAGAGAAACTCGCAAGCATAATTAGCAATATAAGAATCTAGAGATCTCTTGACAACGTCATTTTGTAGAAAAAATGATAGGCAGAGTTATGGGAGCATGCACCCATCTGCCAACAAACAAGAAAAGAAGCATCCAACAAAGGTAACTTAAACGAGGTTTTGGAGAACAAAACTCCACTAGAAAAATGCTCGGAAAATTCTCCCACTGCCAAAAATTATTCAAGTCTAAAAATTTCTTGTAAACTGATTGTTCACTTAAATAGAATTCGTCATTATCTTGGAAAAAGGCTCCGTCTCTAAGCACCACCGGATCCATATTTCTTGCCAAAGACGATCAGCTGCAGCTTGTCATAACCAGCAAGCACACCGGCACCGGCAACAGCACGCAGTATGTTGGCACCAGCACCCTTGAACAGAGACCTGGCGCCCTCGTTCTTCAGAATTTGTGAGAAAGCATCAAATGAGCTCTTGTACTTGACGGCTTCTCCAGAGGTCATCATCATTCTTCTTCTGACCGTGTCAATAGGGTATGATGCAAGACCGGCACCGTTGGTTATTAGCCAACCCAATGCGAAGCTCGCAAAGAAACTATCCTGCAATCACAACAGTAGACAATTGGATGCTAGTGAGTAGAGGTGGCTTTACCAAATCTGAACTACATTGTCTTTTTCCCATTAGAAGAATTAGGCAATTTGACTCTGAGTGTACCTACATATGCTTTGTCCTTTCTTCCAAAAAAACAATTACCTGCAACTTTCCAGTAAGGAGCACTGGTTTCAATGAGTCGTACATTCCAAAGTACAGACCTCGGTACACTATAATCCCGACGCAGGAAATGTTAAATCCTCGGTAAAGTCCAGCAATGCCATCAGATTGTAAGGTCTTCCGGTAAACATCAACAAGACCATTAAATTGCCTTCCTCCTCCTCCTCCTTTCTTTGCTGCTTTTGCATCATTCGCAAGACGGGTACGGGCATAGTCCAGAGAGTAAACAAAGAACAAAGAACAAGCACCAGCAGCGCCACCTGAAGCGAGATTGCCAGCAAACCACTTCCAGTATCCATCCTTATCTTTCTTAAAGTTAAACATCCTTTTGAAATAATCCTTAAATGCAAAGTTCAGTGCCTGGCAAAGAATTTATTGATTTTACCCTTAGAAACGAAAAGATAAAAAAATAATTGAATTTTTTAGTAGTAAATGGAAAAGACAACGTATACTTTCTGCCTGCTTCATAAATATCATATTAATGCACAAATAAGACACATTTTCCTACAAGTTATACTAAAATATGAATAATGAAATTTGTTCCTCCAACAATGATGTATCAACAGCTGATATAAATATTTTAATTATAATAATTACTTGTTAAATTATGTCAAAGGTCAAAAGCAAAAGTTCTTATAGTAGTCAAAATCATAAGATCCATCATATCGTACAATTAGTTATGATTCAAGATTCTAGATAAGATAAATTAAAGGAACCATTATGATTCCATTCAATAGGAATGAATACAAATTTTATTTTATATGATTCTAGAGATAAGAAAGAAAATTAATAAAGGTTAAATCTAACTGATCAAAACTATATCTAAACCATTAAAAAATTAAATTAAACACGACATAGAAAAAATTAAATCTAAATCATTATAAAAAGAAAGAAAAAGGGTTAATTTTATACAATAAAAATTTTATGCTATTAAAATTGAGGTTGAAGAGAGTAGCATCTTAAAAAAAAAATAGTATGATGGAGATTCGTTTGAAATGAAATAAATGCTAATTTGTATATTGTCATCAATATAAGATCTGAGACTATTTCTTTTCATGAATCAAATTTAATTTTCCTCTAACATTATTATGCTATTAAATCAAATATTCCATTATTGTACACAATTTTAAATGTCAAATCTAATTCAAAAAATATTTTATAATTTATTATCTAAGCCTTATGATTCATAATTTAATAAGATTCACGATTTAAAAACTCACCAAAACAATTCCTGATATGAATCTCAATTTGCCAAACCTATTCAACAAACATTGTCAGCAAAACTCAAAAAACATGAGTTATATGCAACGTGAACGTGAATTTGAGATTTGATTTGATCACAAATGCTGGCAAACTAGTTATAGTTGAACTATATCAAGGTTACAACAGTAGAAGTTATGCTAAACACTGAAATAAATATATTTGCAATTTGATAGTTAAATATCTAATCAATAGAACCTTGCAGTAAAAGCAAGTATTCAACAAATTCAAACACAGGTTCTTACTGTACCATGTTAACCTACAGGATGACATTAAAAGGTGAAGCTTGTCTTTTTTTTAGGTAACTTAATAACCACTTATGAGAAAAATAAAGAGATGCATTAAAGATAACCACATATGGCATACCTGAGTAGGAAAATAACGAATGACATTAGCTGTGTTTCCTCTCCACAGAGACAAAGCACCTTCTTGTCTAATTGTTCGGCCAAAACAATCTGAGATTCCTTTGTAAGGTTCAGAGAGGCGACCAGCCTTGATCATCTCATCCTGATTTTGGATCAGCAACTTTACACGTTCAATGGGAGCAGCAGCTGTCTTGGAGACGGCAGCAGAAACTCCTCCCATGAGGAAATCAATAGCAAAGTTTTTAAAGCCTTTCTCAGCGGGAGCCTGAGCAAAAACAGGATGTACAGACAGCACAGTGGAGGCATCATAGTCACAACTGCCCACCTGCATGAATGGTTTCTGAAAACCTCCATTTAGGTAGTTTACAGTCGTAAAGCGCCTCTCATACAGAGCAGGATTATACAAACTGCATCTCTGAGCTTTAGGATCTTGTAAAAAGCTGGACTTGAGATAGAATTGACCAGAAAATTTCTGAATTACAGTTGGGTGATTAACCTGATCAGCCATGACAGACTTAAAAGACCTACATTTCAGCAGCAATCAAAGATCAGCAGCATAAACTAACAGATTCAACAATTACCCATACATAGCCTCTCTAATCAATGATCATTTATTATTCAAAGATTAAACTGTCTAGGAGTTGGATAGGTAGCAACACAGGTGGTAGAAATGTAAGAGTCAAGTAAAGAAATCTTTCCAGTAGTTTCTTAACAACCCAACACTCTGATTCAGAAAATATGATGGATCCTATCACAGTTTTAAAATATGAAGCGCCACACAACAATTAATAAGATTCTAGAAACTCCTCTCTGCATCATCAATTCATTTGTCATTCTTCTATTATTCATATCTTTATAAATCTCCTAAAATAATAGATCAAAGATATTTAAAACTCTCACACAACTTAAATGCCTATCCATCACAATTGTCCTCGGATTCTTTTCTAATTAAAATGTACATTAATATATTCAGTTTACGTTTTAGTTCTGTTTAACTTAAAATCCTTAATTTCTAAAGTTTTTCTAGATGATTTGATCTTTAACCTTACTCTAATTAACACAATATTGTCATACACAAGAAGATATTTCTTGAAAATGATTGGTGGCTTCATTAAATACTAACATAAACAAAGACTGACATAGTGCTGAACTTTGATGTGAACCTACAATGACAATCATGGCCCTTGAGTAAACTTATACAGAAAAATCAAATTATACCTATAGTTGCAGCACTAACACTACGATTTGCATGCATTACTTTTCTCAGCGTTATAATTAACTAAATATTCTTTTCTTGTCTAAAATTCACCATAAACATATGAAAGCCAATCCAAATGAGGGAAAAACAACAACAATGAATAAAAAACAATAGAAAACAACTAATTAAAAAAAAAAGTACAATTTGAAGACGTGTGTGCGCACGTGCACACACACACAAAAAGGTCTTAAGCGCACTGGCTTGAACGTGCTTTCTTGAAATTATTTGCCTAGCTTTCTTTTCTCCCAAAATGTCTCTGGATTCTCAAGTGTAGTTATCTACTAAAATTTCTATATTGACATATTATTTTAAAACTTTGTTAACGCAGGTAAAGTGAGGAAAATCCAACCGTGTCAACGCCTCGTAACTAGGATTTGTGTAACACAAAACTAGCTCCATGGGTGTTTAAGCTAAACCCAGATAGTACAACTGTTATACACAATCCCTACGATCCTAAATCAATAAAAGCATGACGATAAACGAGCTAAAAAATTTCAATATCTAAATCCCCCGATAGATCTGAATCTCCGGAGAATTACTCACCAATTCAATAAGATATGCAACCAGACATTGTGTAGATCCCGAACATATAACAATAGACCATCAAAAAAAAAACACACCAGATCTACCAATATAGCAGTTTGCAGACATAGAAGCAACAATTACACTGACCTTATTCCAACCTAAATAACCGAATCGACCAAAACGACGACGACAAGGGAGGAATACACAGATCTGTGAGGCACTATATATCAGACGCCGAGAATTGTTCAAACAACGATGCCGACTATTACTAAGGCGTCGATTTCGGTGAAACCAAAACGCATCAAATAAAACCACAAGAGAACATGAAAATAACATTAGATCCGCACAGATCTCTCAATACAGCCAAAAAAAGAAAGGCAAATAGAAATAGAAGGAAAAAAATTCCTCGATTTACAAGCTGGATCAGGGATTTTACCCTTCCGATGCGCCTCGCTCTTCTTTGCCCTCTTTTCTCGGAGACAGAGAAGCAGCGCTGGAAACGCAAGCGCGAGGGGTGGAGTCAGGTTGCGATTCCAGTGCGTTCTTATTGGCGCTCGTTCGAGGCGCTTTCGTGCAACGAAGCGTGCGGACGCCCGCGGAGCAAGTATTGTGCGACTGGCGTGTCTTCCGTTCGATCTCATGAAAGTGAACATTTCCCGTCGATCCATCTCAGTAGAACTCCTGTTTTGATGCACTGGAATATCAACGACAGGGATTTTCTAGTTTCAGTCTGGAACAAATAAAATCACATGGGACTATGGGAGTTGAGGAGAGCCGTACAGCAACTCCTCACTTCGACGGTCACAATCGGGGATTGGTCGAAGTGGATGGTGCAGATGATCATACGGGTCCCCGAGAACCAGGTCATTCAATGTTAGGGGCATCTTCAATAATATTTTTTTTAAAGAATTTTGTGAAATAAAAAAATTAAGGAAATTTTTTTAATCGTTATAAATGTAAAATTTACAATTTGACGCGATTCAAATTTGTATTGTTTTTTCCGGTATGAAGAAAAGACACAATTTTATGCATTTAATAAAGGACCATACAAATAAGCATGAATTTAAAAACAAGTTTTTCTCTCTCATACGTTTCCAATTTCATCCAATTACAACGCCACTTGGTATATAACTAAAGATAGAGTATATTAGCCCAATGATAGTGGTAAAGTGCCTTTTTAGTTTTTAATAAGGATGAAGTTTCCATTTGAGTGGATTGATAGGATAAATTTTTAGATGATTGATTTAAAAATGTTAAATTGATGAATTATTTGTGAATATTTTTTAATTTATTTTAAAAGTTAATAAAATTTTTTTATGAGATTAAATCGATCATTTTCAAAATTAATCGATTTAATATCTCATGGTAATCCATTATATCATTGACAAGCCTATCCCATCGACTTTTAAAATATGATATAGTTAATCTCAAATATACTACTCAATATTATTATTGTCGGATATACATATTAAATTTTGAACTTGTCAGCTAGTTATATGAATAGGTTAATATTGTAATAATTTCGATTTCGTAATAAGTCTTTCGAATTAATATTTAAAATTTTAATTTTATAGGGGTACATCAAACCTGTGTGAGAACTCAACAACACACAAGTAACTGTAATAACCTTTCCCCACTTAAAGATTAATTTAATATTATAGGGGTCAATAGCCCACATATATATCATATATTAAATTGATAAGAACATATACTACACTTATCTTAATCAAAAAGCCGAGAAAAATATAAATTACAATATTAATCTTTGTTCTATTTTATAATTACTCTTTGTATCATTTGATTTATAGCTTCTGACGTGCGACTATTAAAAATAAGATTCTATTTAGATCAATTCAAGGGTAATAAGAGTTAATCGGATCGGTGTGAGCGATATAAATAACACATTATGTTTATAGATCTAAAGGCTCATATTTCATCAAAATTAAATTAAATATAAAAGAAAACATAAAATCATCAGAATTAAATTAAATATAAAAGAAAACATAAAATTTGTTGATGTATAATTTTTTTCTCTTAGTATAACTTGTAATTATCTCAATTAATTTTCACGGTCATATTGAGACAAATCGATATAGAAAATGAAATATATATTTTATCATAGAAAATGAAATATATATTTTATCATAGATCCTCTTAAGATTTGTTATGTACCATCCTGAGAAAAATTTTAAAACAGATTGTCTTCCTCTTAATCCATTTTAATAACGATAGAAGATTATTATAATTATTGAGATTCGATAGTGTGAACCTAATAGAAGAAAATAGTAAGTGAAAACATGAATAATTTTTTTAATGAATAAATTAGAAATACAGACACCTTCATTCACCCAAATGAAAATAATAATTTTATTTATATTTTCCTTTAAAAAATAATATCATCAATTAAATTTCTTCACCGTATAATCCGTCCTAGCCTAACTTTATTTTCAATTCTACTAATGTGTATGAGATCTTAAGCCCACTCATCTAACTAACACTTGATATTTTGCTTTGATAGGAGTGTGTCAAGCCTGAGTTGTAATACAACACACAAGCGATGCTTGAAAACCCCAGCAACTGTGATGGACTCTTCCCCATATAAAAATTATTTTAATATCAAAGAGAGCTAATGACTGGCAGAAATTAAACTGATAAAAATAAACAATATACTTGATTTTAGCCAAATGGTCAAGAAATGTATGAGTTACTTTAGTGATCTTTGTCCGTTTTTATAATTGCTTTGTGTAATTCGCTTTAGTAGTTTCAGACGTTGGATAATCATCTTTGTTACTACAACCTAAAGGAAGTTAAAGGCCCAAATTTCATTAAAATTAAATTAAATGTGTTTTTATGGTACTTTATCATAGTCATTAAAACCTATTTGAAATTTTAATTTTGAAATTTATAAAATATAATTTCAAATTAAAGATTTGAATTTGAAATTATTTTTTAAAATTTGATAAATTATTTTTTAAAATTTTAATTTTTGATTAAGATTTGAAATTTTCTTTTTTAGATTTGTAATTATAGATTTATCTTTTGAATTTGTATTTTCAATATTTATGATTTTATTTTTAATTTTTTTTTATAATTAAAATTATTAATAAATATTGAAATTATTTTCGATATGAAAATAAAAAATGATATTAATATAATTTAATTTTGAGTTTACTAAAATAATTGAGAATTGATTAATAAAGGTTCAGATTCTTAATTAAATAATAAGATAATATAAATTTATTATATTTATATAATTGATTATGTTAAAAAATAATAATATTAAATAATATATCTAAGGGTAACTGTGCCATTTATAGAGGTCGGTGGGTGCTCTTCTAATAAAAAGACAATGACAGACGAGCGTGAGTGCTAGCGTCACCTTGAAATTAAAAAATATATATATTTCTTTGAATTTTTTTAAAAAAGTTTTGCACGTTCTCGATTTTGCTCCCCATGTCTATAATAAAATAATAAGAAAATTACATAATTAAGCATGCAATGATATCTGAAACGTAGAATCATGTTTTTAAAAAATAATTTATGAGATCGATGGTTAATATATTGATATTATTATTATTATGATGGTTAGTATATTAATATTGTCATCATAAATTAGAGAATCAAAATTTAACAAAATCAATATATGTGCCCTCCTATTAATCATAGTATTTTTCATGATTTATTTTTTTCATATTGATCTTTGGACGGATTGATAAGAACATTGGGATAAATAAATCATCTTATGCCACCGTACGACCATATTTTTGAACAAAAATGGATTTCATAATTTAAAAAAATCAACATCGTTGACCATAATATCCGCGGACAATAAGTTTGACCAGAACCCCTGTTCGTCGACGATAACGCACCCGGTTAATTCTCCCAGCCACAAAAACACTCTATAAAAACACTCCTCCCTCCCCTGCATCTGTCAGGCCTGCACAGTTCTAATAAGTCTCTCGCTCTCTTTCTCGTCTCGTCTGTAAATCACATCCGAAGTAATTAAAAAAAATTAAGGACGTTAAAATGGAGATGAGAAAGATCGTCTGTGCCGTCCTCGTCGCCGCCGCCACGGCCACCGGAGCCCTCGCCTCCGAGGCCCCCGCCCCAGGCCCAGCCGCCAGCGCCTCCTTCGATGTCACCCCTGTCTCCGGAGCAGCCCTCGGCGCCGCCGTCTTCTCCTTCCTGGCCTACTACATGCAGTGAATTATGTGCCGGTGAAGGATATCCAGTACTGACCTACTAAGTCATCTCGCCGGCGCTGACTGCGGTCGCCGTCGTCTTTGTTTTATCCTTTTTGTTTGCTGTTATGTAAGATTTTTTTCATTAAAATTAAGGGGAAAATCATGCTATAATCTTTTGCTTATAAATGGAGATGCATCAAACAAAAAAAAAGAGTCGATATCAAATTACTTCATCTTAATTTTCTCCTAAAATAAAATTACTGAAAACATAATCTGCCAAAATTAAATTAATAAAAAATACATCAATTTAATAAATCAGCATTTTATCAAAGGTGTACGTGAGAATCCATATTTATCAAAAAGTATCTTATGATTTATTCTTTACCAAAAGACACATATAAAATCAGTTTATTCCTTTATACCTCTTCCGCCAATAACTCCTTTTCATAGTTTATTTTTCGAGATATCTGAACCACCTTTTCTTAATTTGATTTTAAAATAATAAATTATGGTTCGGATGCAAATATTCTCATCTTCTCTTACCCTATATATCTAGATCTCCTACCTTGTAAATCGACTAACTCCGAAGCTTTTACTATATTTTACTGTGATTGTAAAAAGATTAAGAAATAATTAATGGATGATCTTATAAATAATCATTAAGGCCTTTTGGCTCAAAATGAATTTATTTCAAGCATTTTTTGCGTGAAATAAAGATATAAATAGAAAATATAAAATATCCAAAAACATCAACAAAATAAAATAAGTAGGGCCTAAAATAAAAATGAATTTATTTCAAGCACTTTATTTTATTTATATTATTTTATATTTAACTCTTAAAAAGGGCCCCTAAAATAAAAATATTTCAGTCCCAAAGAGAGTCTGAACTGAAAATTTTCAAGCCCTCTTTAAAAAATTTCAGGCCCAAAGAGGATCTGAAATAAATTTATTTCAGGCCCTTTTTAGACTTAAAATGAAATGTTTCATCATGTTGTTATATTATTTATCATAATCGATAATTCTTCCAATATGCTAATACACAAAAGCTTGCTGAGTTCCTATCATCTCATCCACGGGTGACACAAGTGAATTATGTTGGACATCCTGGGCGCTCTCAACATTATTCTCAAGTAAGTTTACCAAAAATTTTTTATTTGATCAAAAGTAATAAGATCAATAAAGAATGGTATTGCATATCCTTCGCAAACGGTGCTGGCTCAATGCTGAATTTTTTTGACAAGATTAATACTAGCTCTTTCGGAGCATATTGTGCAAAGTATCAAGTACTTCAGCGTAACTGTTAGTTTTGGTAATTATACTTTCTTCTTAATAGCTTCTTATCTGAGGAATCAAAAGTTTATCCTGTATGTTCTTGTATAAAAACTAGGGATCTTATTTGTTGACATAATTTGACAAAAGTTTTATGCATCTGATCATCTAGGCAAGCAAAACATTTCATTTCAGGTCCAAAGAAGGTCTGAAATTTTTTATTTCAGGTCTTCTTTGGGCCTGAAATATTTCATTTCAGGTTCTCTTTGGGCCTAAAAAACATTCAGTCCCAAAGAGGGCCTAAAAAAATTTCAGTCCCAAAGCATTTCAGGCCCTCTTTGGGCTTGAAATATTTTATTTCAGGCCCAAAGAGGGGTAAATTTTCATTTCAGACCCTCTTTGAGATTGAAATATTTTTATTTTAGGGACCCTCTTTAGGAGTGAAAATATAAAGTGTGGTTCATCATTGGCCAAAGAATACAGGGTATTATTTTCTAAAATAACTATTTTTCTGAAAATATAAAATATAAAATATAAAATAAAGCAAAGCAATCATTTTTGTTAGAAATACTACATATACAGATTAGTAAACTGTCAACCAAATACCTCATTTCTATGACGAATCAAAAGCTTTGAAATCCATTGTAATGAAGGAAAATAATGTATTCTTTGGCCAATGATGAACCACACTTTATATTTTCACTCCTTTACATGATGCATTATTCCGTGCCAAGTTGCACGACACGAGAAGATAAATTTTAGTGGAATTAGGACTAAGTTTTGACATCATAATTACCTTCTCCTAGCTCAACCCTACTTAGTGATATTAAGTATTGAGAAATCCAAATATCGTAGGTAAGACATTGGGTTTTGGCAAAAACTTACTAATGGATCTAGAAAAGTCTGATTGCAACAATTTCAAATATTATGAGTTTATGGTGTTGCAAAGACTCGTATTGTGCTATCCAATGTGTATTTACGGGCATTTTAGATATTCTTCAATAGTACGATACGTCTAAGCTTGTTTAAAGGTAAATTGAATTATATTATTTTTTCACATTAATATTTTATTTTAATTTCTATTATATTTATTTCTTATATTATTAATCTATAAATTCTATTTATTTATTTATATTTTATACTTTTTGTATTTTTTATTCTATATTCTATATTTTATATTTGAACAAGCTTAAACGTATCGTACTATCGAAGAATATCTAAAATGCCCCTAATACACATTGGATAGAATAATACGAGTCTTTGCAACACCATAAACTCATAATATTTGAAATTGTTGCAATCGGACTTTCTAGGTCCATCAGTGAGTTTTCGCCAAAACCCACTGATGGACCTACGATATTTGAATTTCTCAATACTTGATATTACTAGGTAGAGTTGAGCTAGGAGAAGGTAATTATGATGTCAAAACTTAGTCCTAACCACTAAAAATGATCTTCTCGTGTCGTGCCACTTGGCATGGAATAATGCATCATGTAGAGGAGTGAAAATATAAAGTGTGGTTCATCATTGACCAAAGAATACAGGGTATTATTTTCCTTCATTACAATATATTTCAAAGCTTTTGGTTCGTCATAGAAATGATGTATTTGGTTGACAGTTTACTAATCTGTATATGCAACACTTCTAACAAAAATGATTGCTTTGCTTTATTTTATATTTTCAAAAAAATAGTGATTTCAGAAAATAATACCCTATATTCTTTGACCAATGATGAACCACACTTTATATTTTCACTCCTAAAGTGTGCCCTTAAAATAAAAATATTTCAGTCCCAAAGAGGGTCTGAAATGAAAATTTTCAGACCCTCTTTGGGCCTGAAATATTTTATTTCAAGCTCAAAGAGGGTCTGAAATAAAATATTTCAGGTCCAAAGAGGGCTTGAAAATTTTTATTTCAGGTCCTCTTTGGGACTGAAATTTTTTTTAGGCCCAAAGAGAGTCTGAAATGAAAAATTTCAGGCCCTCTTTGGGTTTGAAATGAAAAATTTTAAGTCATCTTTGGGTCTGAAATGAAATGTTTTGCTTACCTAAATGAACAGATACATAAAACTTTTGTCAAATTATGTCAACAAATAATATCCCTAGTTTTTATACAAGAATATACAGGATAGACTTTTGATTCCTCATATAAGAAGCTATCAAGAAGAGAGTATAATTACTAAAACTGACAGTTACGCTGAAGTACTTGGTACTTTGCACGAATGATCTAGTAATTCTGTCAAAAAAACTCAGCACTGAGCTAACACCTTTTGCCTAAAAAAGATATGCAATACTAATTATCTTTATTGATCTTATTACTTTTGATCAAACAAGAAAATTTTGATAAACTTACTTGAGAATAACGTAGAGAGCGCCCAGGATATCCGGTATAATTCACTTGTGTCACCCGTGGATGGGATGATAGGAACTCAGCAAGCTTTTGTGCATTAGCCTATTAGAAGAATTATCGATTATGATGGATAATACAACAACATGATGAAATATTTCATTTTAGGTCCAAAATAGACTTGAAATAAATTTATTTTAGGCTCTCTTTGGGCATGAAATATTTCATTTCAGGCCCTCTTTGGGACTAAAATATTTTTATTTTAGGGGTCTTCTTTAAGAGTGAAATATAAAATAATATAAATAAAATAAAGTGCTTGAAATAAATTTATTTTTATTTTAGGCCCTCCTTATTTTATTTTGTTGATATTTTTAGATATTTTCTATTTTCTATTTATATTCTTATTTCAGGTAAAAAGTGTTTGAAATAAATTCATTTCGAGCCAAAAAGGCCTTAATGATTATTTATAAGATAATCTTTTAATTATTTCTTAATATTTTCACAATGACAGTAAAATATAATAAAAGCTTCGGAGCTTGGTCGATTTACAATGCAGGAGAGATATATAGGGTAAGAGATGATGAGAATATTTGTATTCGAACCACAATTTATTATTTTAAAATCAAATTATAAAAATGTGGTTCAGATATTTTAAAAAATGAACTATAAAAAGGAGTTATTGGCTGCATGGGCGGAGCCAGTAAAGACTCAGTATGGGCAACTGCCCACACTAGGTCCCGGACAAAAAAAACTATTGGCCGATAAAAGTATTTAACAAAAAATCTTATTAAGAGTTCTGAATAGGTTCCCTATTAACTGAACTGATTCTTATTTGATTAGATGAACAATAAAAAGGAAAACAATAAAGAGCGTTAAAAAATAAAAAAGAAGGATACGTGATAACATCACTTCCTTCCATAACTTTTTTCCAGGGTCTTTTGAGTATACCAACTTGACTTGAAGCATTCTTAATTTGTGGCGTCTTGGGACATTGCAACACTTTGGCCTTAATTATACTGTGAAGATTGATTTTGAAATCAAGGAAAACACTTTAATTAAAGTGATCAAAATACTGATTCGAATAAACTTGATAAAATAATAATTCAATTGTTTGCTTTACTACAAACTCCATGGCATATGTCCTTGTGTTCATTTTACAACTAATGGCAACTTACTGCAGGGCATCAGAAATTATACATCATTAAGAAATAGTAGTCATATCAATTACGGGGATAATGGACCTTATTTATAACACAAGAAGCATCATTATTTCAGATAATTTCTAAGGATTATTTCTTTGTTGTTTATGTTAATCTCTTCCTAGAAGCATTCTTTGTTATTTGTGAGCACGGCTTACAAGGTACAAAGGCAACGACCTATTTTGGCATTATTGTCAGGCCTGTCGTCGGAGCTAGATTGACTGAGGAAGGGGCTCTTCGCAATGTGTCCATCCATGATAATCATAATTTGCCTACATTGAATTAAAATCTTATTCCGCCCCTGATTGACTGGAGGGGTATAAGAGGAATGAGCTGATTTTACGTGCACTCTTTGGTAAAGAATAAACTATAGAATGTTTTTTGATAAATATGGATTCTCACGTACGTCTTTTGGTAAAATACCATTAATAAATTAAAAATAGGAGAATTATACATTTTCTATTTAGGGAATACCATTTCCATGATAATCAGGGTAATTTCTAGTTAGTTTATCACTGCTCAAACAATCAATTTATATTACAGCAAAAGTCGATTCTCTCACCCTTAGTGAGCCTCCGTCAATCCGTTTCAGGGTCAACATGAATTAAATAAATTACGAGAACTACTAGTCCAGACAGTACTAACGTATAAGAGAAGATGGACACTTGACTTCACCAGAGTTTGACGCTCAAACCCCATAATATCTATGTCTCATGTACTAGGTATCATTTCATCACGTGGAAACTAACAATCAATTTATCTTGATCCATATATTGCTACAATCTATTAGAAATCTGATACCTTAATGTGTCAAACTTTCATCACGTATTGGATTTTGAATCAACCCTCCGTGAACTTCCATCTGTTATGTGAGTACAATTAATTTTGACTTATTTGGACTATCATTATTATGTATTCAACAATGTTGACCAAGTTTGACTCGTTTAATCTACACAATCGATACAATACTCAACCTTGACTACGAGTTAGTAGTATTAATTAATAATTGCACTTGGGGCTATAGTGCAGCGGAAGGATAATTAATTGTCAACTCAGATATTCGCAGTTCAATTCCTAACTATGACGTATTTTCCAGAAATTTTTCCTCTAAATGGGACGCGAACCTTGAAACGCTGGACTTCTGGACTACCCATCGTGAGTACTTCCCGATTTATCCTGATGGTCGATGGAAACTTTCGTGAGGTCGAATCGATCTTCCGAGGTTAAAAAAATTTCATTAATCATTTTTTTTAGTTGTATCAATAATCCCCCAACAAACCTTCTTAAGTATCATTCAATAGCAAACATATTGCTTAAATTAACATCAAACTACAATTCAGTTCATACAGATCAACTTTGACTAAGGACTAATATAACAAATTTCTATTATGATAAATCTCTTTTCATTATAAATTTTATTTAATTTTATAATATTTATTCTTCGTCGAATTAATAAATATTATAAAGTAAAATATCACTTAAAATTAGAAGTGAAACTCATATTTTTTTAACATATAAAGTTTAAAATGATATTTACTACTATAATTTTATAACAAAAGTTGATTATCATAAATTATTTCGTAATTAATAATGATCGAAGTAAACACTGACGAAGTTTATCATCAAAATTCTATTAATGCCTACTTAGACATTCATCTTCCTAACTATTTGTTGAACTTCCAATTAATCATCAAGTTTTGGTCAAATATGTTAGATCGTTACGCCTTGCTAGAGGGAGGAGGGTGAATAGCAACTTTTTGCTTTCTTCCTACAATTGTTAGTACGCAAGCGGAATATACAAAGTAAAACTAAACTAAACAAGGATGAACACACCTATTTACGTGGTTCGGAGATAAAGCTCCTACTCTACGACAGTCTGTGAGGTGGATGATCCCTCGATCCTTTGGTGGATCACTCCCCGGATGCCCTCCGACTAGCTTGTGTAGCTCCTTGTGGGTGGAGAAACCTCACCACAAACCCAAGTACACTTTCTGAGCACTAAGACTACTAACAAGCCCTAACCAAGCTTGTTTCGTCAGCTCTTTCCCAGCCAACCCGAGCTCCTTTAAATAGGACTCCAGGCTGGAAAACACCCGACCAGTCGACTGCTCCCAGGGCAGTCGACTGGTCCCACTGAAAATCGACCGTTGCAGCTCAACGTTCAAATTTTCAATAGACTTAACGAATCACTACCAGTCGACTATTCCCAGAACAGTCCACTGGTCCAGGGTCAGAAACATTCTGTGAGTTTCTCTGCTTGCTGGCAGTCGACTGTTATATTCCCAATCGACTGCCCAGCTTACAAACATACTCTTCCTCACTCCAATGATCCTCCTCCACGTGTGCCTTCAAGTCCACTCCCTTGGCTAACCCCTTGAAGTCCTCTTCCACCGGCTATCGTCCCTCGGATGCGCACGCAAGCCCTCGACTTGCCTCCATGTCACCCTTCACGTGTGCCCTTTGAAGTCCACTTCCGGTCTTGCCCTTGAAGTCCTCTTCCCTCGGCTCTCGTCCTTTCATGACTCAGCTGACTCTTCACCAGCAGCCTTGAATATTGCCTTCGCGCCCTCTTCGTCTTCGGCTCCCGTCCCTCGAATGCACACAAGCCTCCAGCTTGCCTCCATGCCATCCTTCACGCATGCCTCGAAGTCCACGCCCCTCAGCTCATCATCACTGCTATCCATGGTCCCTCGGGTGCACACAAGCCTCCAGCTTGTCTCCATGCCACCCTTCACCGTACCGAAGCCGTACAGCTAAGTCAATATGTGTAACCTGCACTCTTGCACACTCAAATACACATATTAAATCATAAGGTAAACCTAACTTTAACCCTTTGCCCAAACATCAAAACACATGGTCACTCCGGACCATAGATTGTCTCAACAATCTCCCCCTTTTTGATGTTTGGCAATACGTTTAATTTAGGGAAAATAAATAGCAATAATAATGCTAAACAACTATTTGGACTTACGTTGTCAAGACTCCACCTTAGACTTACACTGCCAATGCATATGCAATGCAAACAATCATGAATCCTATCTCAAGGCATCCCCACACCTAACTTCCCCAAGTTAGGAATTTTACCAAAACGGACTTTTTAAAACCTATCCCAAGACTCCCCCGACATTGGACTTACAAAGGCTTTTTAAGAACCTCTCCAAGGTTCCCCTTACGCAAAAAATGGAGCAACCATGCTCCCCCTTTAACTAGGCTCCCTCTAGACCTAGGGTTTCTCGCAAAGGCGTGTTTGGTTTCCCAAATTAAACCCAATACTTCTCCCCCTTTGTCTAACATAAAAAAAACTCCAACAATATCCCAAACATTGGATCTTTTATCCCCTAATAATCATAAACACCGTGTACTAACCTCCCACAAGGTTCCACACTTGTTTCTTATTAATTGGTCATTTTTCAATGGCTGAAAACCCACATCAGCCCAAATCAGTCGACTGCCCCCTGGGCCAGTCGACTGGCACGCTGAAAAACTCAATTTCAGCTTTTTGAACCCAACTTCAGAAATGCGCCAGAAATTCTACAAACCTCTAAAAATTTCCAAATTGTGGAGAATTTTGTGATACTCATACCTACTTGGGAAAAATACATTCAATAATGTATCTATCACCATTCCCAAGTTTGACATAAAACCTAAAACTAGCAAAAATGTTCACTCAAATCTGACAAAAAGTCCTAGTTTTGGTTCCCCCTTGATGTCTCTGCCCATACCAATCCACAATGCATCCCTAGTATTGATTTATATGACATTTACACATCAAAAACCAATTCTCATGCTATATGACCCCAATGTCATATTTCCATGCATGAAACTCAAAATCACCGTACCAAAATCCAAGAATTGACACTCAAGTTCATCTCCAATTCTTTTGGCACATCCTATGGTCCATCTAGACCTCTAGGAGCAACCCTCCCAAGATCCATTCACCATATATCCCAAAGGCTCCTAGAGCTTCCCCTTGAGCTCTTAGCCCTAGCCACCTCCCTAGGTAACTCAACAAATACTAGACCACACCGGTGTTCCCCCGGTGACTCTTGGCCTACAACTCTACTCTTCTTAACCTTGGACCCCTTGTCCTTAGTTAAGACTTTTTCCTTGCTTTTAAATGACATTCCCTTGCCATTTTCGGACTTCTCCTTCTTGCCATAATCATATGCTACCCTAGCATACTTCTTTCCATTGGCATTAGAGACCTTAGACCGGTATCCAACCCCGATCTATCATGGTTGGGTTTTAGACCACCCAACACCAAATCTAAACCCTTAGATCCAATTGCGAATCTCTCTAGGGTTTTCTCTAACTTATCAAGTCTTGTCCTCAAGGCTTGATTTTTCCTTTCTAGGCTTTTAACCCTAGAATCCATAAGTCCACCTTGGACATTCCTAGACCTACCCACTTTTCTAGGCATATGTCTCCCCTTCTTGGGGTTTTTGCCTTGATCCTTAGGTCTAGAGGTCTTGAATTTTTCATTATGCACAACCTTCCTAGGGTTTTGATCTACCTTGTTAACCCTATTTCTATCGTTATACTTAAATCCATGATTATTCTTAACAAGCATGTAAGACTTTGAAGTTGGATTAAATTTTAAACAATGAATTACCTTTCCTTTTACCTTTGAAGCTCCCCCTTGACTTGAGCTCCTTTTCTTCTTTTCCTCCTTCTCCCATCTTCTCAAGTGCTCCAATTTCTTTAGCTCTCATTTTCTTGGGCACTTGGTGTGATAATGCCCTAGCTTTCCACATGTTAAGCATCTAATTTTCTTTCTTCTCTCTTGAGCTTCCTCTTTTCTACACCCCATGTTAGTTTTTAAATTATTTGAATTAAGTTTAGGGTTTACCTCCTTTTTCTTACCCAATGGACACTTGTTCTTGTAGTGCCCCTTTTGATTACACCCAAAGTAAATTATGTGCTCCTTTGATTTGACTTTGGTAGAGGTGGATACTTCTTCTTGCTCCGGTGTTGAGGATGACATTTCCTCCCCCTCAATCATTGATGTGGAGACTTTTTCAATTTCTTCCTTACTGGAGGATGTGGACACTTCTTCCTTCTCTTCCTCTTCGGATGTTGAACTTGACTCAACCTCCGATTGATCCTTTTTCTCCTCTTCTTCTTGTCCTTGTGTCGGATTCTCATGTAGAGCTATCACTTTTCTCCATTGCTCATATGCATTCTTATACTCTCCTACATTTAACAAAATATGTGACGGTAATAAATTCAATATAATTCTAGATACCTCCTTATCCGCCTCCGCTTCTTCCGTTTGACTCTTGGTCCAATACCGAGGTCGGAGGCGTTTCCCTTTCTTACCCGTTGGAGCTTCGAATGGAACTTCTAATGCGGTCCAATGGTCCCAATCCATTTGAAAATATGTCTCCAATCGCTTCCTCCAATAGTTGAAATCGTCACGGTCGTATGGAGGTGGAATCCGGATATCCCATCCTAGTGGACCTTCCGATTCCATCTTCCTCTATAACTTTCTTTGCTCTCTCGGCGGTTAGTCCGTAGACGAGCGACCCCGCTCTGATACCACTTGTTAGATCGTTACACCTTGCTAGAGGGGGTGGGGGAATAACAACTTTTTGCTTTCTTCCTACAATTGTTAGTGCGCAAGCGGAATATACAAAGTAAAACTAAACTAAACAAGGAAGAACACACATATTTACGTGGTTCGGAGATAAAGCTTCTACTCCACGACAGTCCGTGAGGTGGACGATCCCTCGATCCTTCGGCGGATCACTCCCCAGATGCCCTCCGGCTAGCTCGTGTAGCTCCTTGTGGGTGGAGAAACCTCACCACAAATCCAAGTACATTTTCTGAGCACTAAGACTACTAACAATCCCTAACCAAGCTTGTTTCGTTAGCTCTTTCCCAGCCAACCCGAACTCCTTTAAATAGGACTCCAGGCTGGAAAACACCTGACCAGTCGACTACTCCCAGGGCAGTCGACTGGTCCCACTGAAAATCGACCGTTACAGCTCAACATTCGAATTTTCAACCGACTTAACCAGTCACTACCAGTCGACTGCTCCCAGAGCAGTCGACTAGTCTAGGTTCAGAAACATTCTGTGAGTTTCTGTCCTTCCTGGCAGTCGACTGTTATATTCCCAGTCGACTGCCCAGCTTACAAACACACTCTTCCTCACTCCAACGACCCTCCTCCACGTGTGCCTTCAAGTCCACTCTCTTGGCTTGCCCCTTGAAGTCTTCTTCCACTGGCTATCGTCCCTCGGATGCGCACGCAAGCCCTCGACTTGCCTCCATGCCACCCTTCACGTGTGCCCTTTGAAGTCCACTTCCCGGCTTGCCCTTGGAGTCCTCTTCCCTCGACTCTCATCTCTTCATGACTCGACTGACTCTTCACCAGCAGCCTTGACTATTGCCTTCGCGCCCTCTTTGTCTTCGCGGCTCCCGTCCCTCGGATACACACAAGCCTCTAGCTTGCCTTCATGCCATCCTTCACGCATGCCTCGAAGTTCACGCCCCTCGGCTCATCATCCCTGCTATCCATGGTCCCTCGGGTGCACACAAGCCTCCAGCTTGTCTCCATGCCACCCTTCACCGTACCGAAGCCGTCCAGCTAAGTTAATATGTGTAACCTGCACTCCTGCACACTCAAATAACATATTAAATCACAAGGATAAACCTAACTTAAACCCTTTGCCTAAACATCAAAATACATGGTCACTCCGGACTATAAATTGCCTCAACAAAATATGCCTCACTTGGACTTTTAGGCTACGTTTGGTAGGCTGTAATGTAATCTGGTCTGTAATGTAATCAAGTTTGTAATGTAATGTAATGTAATGTAATCTTGATTACATTGTTATATTTGGTAATGAGTTGCATGCAATCTTTGATAACCATTACAAGTTGGATTCCTTTATTTGGTGAGGGGTAATCCATCCTGTAATGTAATCAAGATTGACGACCGACGACCGTCGTCGGCCGGCAGGTGACCATCGACCGGCCGGCAACCGCCGCCGACTGATTGCCGGCCGCCGGTATCCGGTCGCCGCCGGCCGCCGCCGCGGGTATCTGGTCGCCGCTGGGTCGTCGCCGGGCCGTCGCCGGTCGCCGGGCCGCCGCCGGCCGTCGCAGGCCGCCGCCGCCGGCCGTCGCAGGCCGCCGCCGGCCTTCGCCGGCCGCGGCGGTCGCCGGCCGGCGACGGCGGCCGGCGCGCCGGCCGTCGCCGGCCGGTCGCCGGCCGTCGCCGACCGACAACCGACGACCGACGGCCGGCCGGCCGTCGCCGCCCGGCCGACGACTTTACAAGCTGTAATGTAATCCAGATTACGAAGATTTTATTTTGTAATCCAGATTATAAATCATCAACCTCTTTTATAATCGAGATTATATTACATTGCAATTTTAAAGTTATTCCAAACAAAAGAATCCAACTTGTAATGTAATCTGGATTACATTATAGGGTGGATTACACCCTACCAAACGCAGCCTTAATTTGTCTTGCGTCAATTCCATATTAGACTTTAAACCTCTAAATGTCTAATCAATGACCAAGTTGTACTTTTCATATTCGGTCAATATTAATGTTTTACTTAATTTTTCTCTAAACCAACTTAATTAACATATTGATTGACTGACAAATATCCATTTAATTCAACCTATTTGATATTTCATTCGACTAATTAATATATTGATCAAATATTAAATCTCCAACTCGAATTAACTCGAGTTTAATCAACCTACCCATTCTATATATTGACCTTTAAAATGTTTAAAGTTTAAGTTAATTTGCAAGTCTGTTTGTGCCTTCTCAAAGATTTCAATGATCGTGAATTTTAATCATCGTGAATTTCAGTATATACCTAAGTACAACATTAAAAAAAATTCAATAAATTTAACTATGGGATTTAATTTGTAAAATAACTTTTATTTTATGATTTTGGGTATTCTAAAAAAAAGAGTATTTTTTCAATAAAAAAATTATAATGCACCTTTTTAATTAATCTACCATGTGCTTTCACTATATTGTATATTAATGTATGGATACATAAAATTTGGCTTTTAAATTTCTCTAGACAAGTAGAAGTTGATTCGTGGGGCTATTTTTTAAAAAAAGGATGTGCATATATTTTTTATGTTTTATATAAAACTCTTTATCACAAAAAAACAATTAAGGAGCAAATTTAAGTAATTAAAATTAAGAAGATATTATAGGAATATATGTAAGTGTCATGGAAAAAGCGTGGGACAGATACATCCATGAGGACAGAGCACATTAAATTTTTGAAACGAGTCGAGTGGACGAATGACAAGTGTCCCACTCAATACGTGAAGACAATTCTACCTTAATTAACAAAGAGTGAGAGTGACGTCAGCCCTGGCCCCTATCTTACCAAAATTTCGTCATTTCTCTCCCTTTTGTAACCGTCAAAGGAAAAACTCCTCAACTTTCCTGCAAAGATGTGACATTTGTTGCATGGCGTGATTACAATGGACCGCAGGACCTACCTAAGCTAAAGTGTTCCCTTACGGAGGTTATTTGTATTTTAAATTTATACCTTCCAGAATCAATATTGCTCATTCCGAGGAAGCTATAATATTTTGGTAGGATTTATATTTTAAATTAAATCATCTTGGCCATATATGTCAACTTCAATAACTTTTTGTAACGTATTTTTTATATATACAACTAAATGCATACCTTAGCATTATTAAGGAAAGGAGTCAATTTATATTTATATTGTTAATTAAAACTTTCTCTCCGTGCCTAAGTGGACTACTCGAATTAATTAACCTCGACTATTAAAAAAAAGACTAATTATTTATATTTATTTTACATATTAAAAATAACTAAATTGAATTTTTTAATATATATAAATGCAACTTGTGGAGTAAAAATTAATTAGTTGACCTCACAAAAGTAGGCACACGGAAAGCAACATGGTCACTAGTTTCACCTTCACCACTTGGATAATAGAGTAGGACACTTGTCAGAGACCATGTTGCTTTCCCCTCTTTAAATACCCCCAACCCTCCTTCATTCTCTCCATCTCACTTTACTCTTACAACCTCGCTCTTCTTCTACAATATTTTCTTTGCCATGGATCCAAATTACTCCTTCTCTAGCAACCCTAATCAAGTTCCTCAAGAAACACCTTTCATGGCCATTTCTGAAGATCCTTTTCTATCTCCCCTCTATGAAGCTATGTTCCCCTTCGGTACTACTCCTACAATATCGACTGCCATGACACCTTACGATCTGTCTTTTGATCCAAACTATTCTGATCCTACCACTCTTCCTCCTCCTTCCCCCATTTTGCCCATTAACGGAGAATCTCATGATGATCAGCTTTTTCCTAGCACGGAACCGGGGTATTTCATGTCCTTGCTCAACTCTGATCTCCCCGATTATTCCGACTCGGTCTTCTTCCTCCCTAGCCCTTCAAAGTCGCCGCAGCATCACTCTTCGTCCGAGGAAGTTGCACCTGATCAAGCCGTCGTCGTCGACAATAACACGAAGGTCGTCACGGACGAACCTAACGATAAAAATCAAAAGAGTACTACTACTGGTTCGTATACGTACTCCAAGTACAAGTACGTTTGCGAGGCTTGTCGCGTGTATTTCAGCACGCCGCAGGCTTTGGGGGGGCACATGAGCTACCATAGCAAGGAGAGGAAGGGCATGCCGATAGCCCCGATAAGAAGATCATCATCATCAGGGAAGAATAATCCTGCACAGCTCAAGCAGGGCAAGGACGATGATAAGGGTAAGGACAGTATTCCCACTAATAACGATGTTAATGATATTGATAATGTTTCTAGTGCCACTCCCGGTGAGATCGACGTCCTCGACTTCAGTCCTTGGGGAACTCTAGTGGAGTTTAACAACTTGTTGGAGGAGGGCGAGAAAGAGGCAACTGTGCTACCTGATCATGAAGAAGATTTGCCAATGATCATGACCGATGTAGACGTGAGTGCCATGATCGATGAAATGTTTGTGGACTTAATTTGATTGCACCTTCGGCAAGTAGATGATGTAGACCTAGTTGTTGATGTATGCAACATATATATGGGATATGTAAGTCGAAGCATATATGCTTTTTAATTCGAAGTTGGTGATCATATTAGATGAATTGTATCTGTGGAATTTTAATTTAAGTGTTAATTGTCTACTCTTTAGATGGAAAAGAGAAAGTTCAGCTATAAGCATGTACTTGAAAAATGTATGTCTCGTACGGCAAGTGTCATATTGGACAATTAAAAATAGAAGGTACAAGTGTTTACAAAATAAGAAAAGCTATAAAATATTAGGTTAAGATTATATATGTAAATGTTTTAATAACCTTCTAATTTTATAATTAGATAAATTAAATTTATCAGATTGAAAATAATTAAAGATATATAAAAGGGTTTATTTGATCTTACCTATAAAGTCATTCTTTTAGAGTTCAATACATATAGAAAAGATATCTATAGTCTATATATATATATATAATTTTGGGACTCATGCAATTTGTTTTCTTTTTATATAAAAGACACTGATATATTGGTGGTACAAAACTACATTAGCTCATATAGTTTTGATATTAAGTAATTCTCTTAAACGACTATACAAGCTTGAGTTTATTAATTGTGTCAAAGTTGATAGCTACTAGCTAGTGATTGATTTGATCAAAAGTGACTAAATGTATGCAATATTTTTTGGATATGCTACAAATCCATTATCAATCAAGTTGATGATTAATTAACTAGGTTAGCTCATTTATTGTTATCGATCTAGCTTTTCATCTCTAGCAAATTCTCCATGGGTACAAATTTTTGGTATTTTATACATGCACGTACTCTTTATATTCCATTTGTTGGTATCGAGTTAACGATATGATTAATTAGGCCTAGTAAGATTTGTCGAGTTTAAATAATTACACCGTGCCATATAACAAAGTTAATTGATTAGATTCTAACTAGCAATTCTCCATGCGTGCAAGTTTTTTGGTATGTTGTACATGCATATGCTCTATATATCTCATTTGTCGTTGTTGAGTCGACGATTAATTAGGCCTCGACATGACAATTTAACTAACTAAACCGTACAAGAGATTAAAAATCCGACAAATCTAACAACACCACACTTTGAATGTTTAGAATTGTCGTACCACTGACTCTAACAATGATCCATCAACATTGTCATATCGCCCGCTGGGAGACTTAGGTAGGTGCACCATATTTATTTCCATGGGTGCAAATTTTTTGGTATTTTATACATGCACGTACTCTTTATATTTCATTTGTCGGTTAACGATATGATTAATTAGGCCTAGTAAGATTTGTCGAGTTTAAATAATTACACCGTGCCATATAACAAAGTTAATTGATTAGATTCTAACTAGCAATTCTCCGTGCGTGCAAGTTTTTTGGTATGTTGTACATGCATATGCTCTATATATCTCATTTGTCGTTGTTGAGTCGATGATTAATTAGGCCTCGACATGGCAATTTAACTAACTAAACCGTACAAGAGATTAAAAATCCGACAAATCTAACAACACCACACTTTGAATGTTTAGAATTGTCGTACCACTGACTCTAACAATGATCCATCAACATTGTCATATCGCCCGCTGGGAGACTTAGGTAGGTGCACCATATTTATTTCCATGGGTGCAAATTTTTTGGTATTTTATACATGCACGTACTCCTTTCATCTCTAGCAAATTCTCCATGGGTGCAAATTTTTTGGTATTTTATACATGCCGTACTCTTTATATTTCATTTGTCGGTATCGAGTTAACGATATGATTAATTAGGCCTAGTAAGATTTGTCGAGTTTAAATAATTACACCGTGCCGTATAGCAAAGTTAATTGATTAGATTCTAACTAGCAATTCTCCATGCGTGCAAGTTTTTTGGTATGTTGTACATGCATATGCTCTATATATCTCATTTGTCGTTGTTGAGTCGATGATTAATTAGGCCTCGACATGACAATTTAACTAACTAAACCATACAAGAGATTAAAAATCGGACAAATCTAACAACACCACACTTTGAATGTTTAGAATTGTCGTACCACTGACTCTAACAATGATCCATCAACATTGTCATATCGCCCGCTGGGAGACTTAGGTAGGTGCACCATATTTATTTCCTCTTACAACCATATAGAACATCCTATGCTTCCTTATTCATGAAATAGTTGCCATCAATACACGTTTTCGCCTTATAAATGTTTATGATTTAAAATCTCTTGGAGAACTTTGAGACATTAAGTACTCATGAAAACATCTCTCAATCACCAATATAATTTCCTTGATTTACTTCATATATACACCGAAATTGTAGATAAATAATTATCGAAGTAAACACACGTGAAATAAAAGGTACTATTTTACTTCGTCTTAACACCAAAGTCATATCTAGAAAAAAAGCAAAGTCTTCGACCAGTTAAAGGAGGCAAAACCGGTTCAGAGTTGGACCGATGCTGAAGTAAAAAAAAGTCTTTTACTTCATTAGTTTTTTAAAGTATAGAAGTAATCGATGATATATAATTCACAGTTTACATTAATTGTTGAAGTAAAAACTTGTCTTTTACTTTATTGGTTTTGTAACGTGTTGAAGTAATAGATAATATGTAACTTCACAGTTTACATTAATTGCCAAAGTAACATATTCTATAACTTCGCCGTAATTTATATTTGTCGAAGTATTTGGTATTATACTACTACTTCATAGTTTATATTTATTGACGAAGTAATTGATTGTCAAAACTTCATTATTTTGTATTACACTGAAGTAATTGAAAACAAATGACTTCGTAACTATATAGGTTGGCGTCCTCATGCCATCTTAATCAATTTTTGCTTTTTTCCCATCTTGCAACTGCAGTTAGTTTACCCTGATAGAACATTATGTTTTCTCCTAACCGCATGAATTCTAGAAAACCAAATAAGAACTCGAAGAGAAAACATGATGTATATAAAAACATGGATCTATTGTTTCATCGAATCATAACTTAACAAAATATAAGATATAAACCGAAAGATAAGGAACCTGATTGTAGAGCCATTGTCCTTGTCGTAGCGTCGTCGGCTTGATCCCTGTGGAAGAAGATGCAGCGGAAAGAAGAAGGAGAATCTTCCAAGGGGCTTAGGTTTGACGGCGCCGTAAAGTTTTTTATCAATGGGGAACAAGAAACTAGGTCATAAAGATTACCTAAACCCTTGGGAACCTCCTCTTTATATAGCAATCCAATCTGTTATCAGCCCATAGATAATAACAGATTGGTCTAAAGGGTTCTATACATTAAACCTGCATCCAATAATCCGAAACCCAATAAATATAAGTTAGATCACTTTAAGGGCTCAGATTGTATTTACTTGTGCAACTTACAAATAAGCCCACCTAATAGAGACAATAATAATATCCAACAATCTCCCACTTGGGCTATATATGAGTTGTATAGTAAATACAAGCAAAACTTTAGTTGATATCAAACTTTATGGGTACAAGATACCCCTATAAACAATCTGGTCCATTAACTTCATTGGTATAGGATTAAAGAGGTCGTAGCTACTGAATATGATCGTAACAAGCCCCAACAGTAATCACAATACCAATGTCATTAATGACATAGATCAAGATGCGGATGTATAGAGTTGAAATTACATGAAATGTGATTAGTACATGTCAATTTCTAACTGGTCCAAAGCGACTCAAAAGAGTCTGATCATATTTGCAAACACCTTATGCTAAACTGCAACAGCAAATCATGATCCAAACTTTATGATTCCAAAAGGAATCTGTATCATATTTACAAACACCAAATGTTAAACAGCAGTAGTAAATCATGATATCGGATTCAGAGTGTCAAATAAACATATGAATCCCCATTAATATTTTGAACCTGAAGTAGGTACAATAATCAAAATAAAATGTTTGTATTTATTAACATAGAGCAATAAAATAAATACAGACTCCCACTAGATGAGTTCTTCTTCCATAAGAAGTACTCCCATATCCACAACATGCGCATGAAACACCTTGGGCACCAAGCCTTTGGTAAGTGGATCGGCCAACATGGAATCTGTGCTGATGTGCTCTACCATGATCTGACGACTCTGAACTCTCTCTTTAACCGCTAGAAACTTAATGTCGATGTGCTTGGACTTCGACGAACTGCGGTTGTTCTTGGCATAAAGTTCTGCGGCTTTATTATCACAGTAGATCCTCAGTGGTCTGTCAATGCCATCAACGATATGCAATGCTGTGATGAAGTTCCGCAGCCAAATCCCGTGATTGGATGCTTCATAGTATGCTACCAATTCTGCCTCCATAGTAGAAGTAGCTACTAGCGTCTGCTTGACGCTCTTCCAAGATATAGCCCCTCTTACAAGCATGAAGATATAGCCTGAAGTGGACCTCCTGCTATCTAAGCATCCAGCAAAATCGGAGTCTGAATAACCAATCACCTCCAGATGATCTGACCTCCGATACATGAGCATGTGTCTTTTGTTGGATCGGGTTGGACCGGCTAGAGGGGGTGAATAGACGGAAAAAAAATTATGAAAATGGAGGCACTCGTCTTTAAAAAAAAACTTGGTCGCAACTGAGAACGTTGCTTCCAAGGCAGTGGACGCTCAATAAAAAATCTCCTTGTGGCGGAGAAGCCTTACAAAAGTAGCACGCTAGACTTTTAGAGATTTTACAAGAATGAATAAAAATGAGTGAGTGAAAAGGTTGAAACTCTAAGCCTATTTATAGCCTAAGAGAATAAATCTGGATTGTTGATTGTTGAGGAATTTTCTCTTGGCCGTTGATCCATGGATGTAATCTGGATGGTTGATCTTGGATGGGATTAAATTGCATCCATTGGATCTGATTCAAGGATAAGGTTTTATCCTTTAAGATTTTATCATCTGCTTTAGACTTCGATGTTATCATCTTCAAGTAGAATCATCGGCAGCCTTTTAGTATCATTAATTGCTATCTCAAATGGTAACCATGACAATCTATCTTAGGTGAGGTCATGGGATCGAGTCTCCTTAGTAGCAATTAAAATTTTCTTTTTTCGAGCGCCTTGTTTGACATGGTCAAACTGACCAGTCTTTGGTTCTTCGTCTTCAGGGTGATTTCTGGCCAACCGAAGTTAGGCTCACCCGAACCCGACTCCAGCCTTTCGCCCCTCGAGCGTCTTTCCTCCCGGCTTCTCGTCCCTCGGACACCGCGCATGTCCTTCTCGCTCCACCGGCGTACTCTTCCGCAGCTTCCACGTCCCTCGGATTGTACCGAGCCCGTCGGCTCACTTCCCCGCACAATCCTTCTCGTCCGCTACGTCTTACGCTCGACTTCCTCCGTACCTAAGCTCCTGCACACTTAGCAGAGGGATTAAACATACCAGGACCTAACTTAAACCGGATGATCACATCAAAATCAACCAGAGGTACTTACAATCTCCCCCTTTTTGATGTGCATCAATTCGAGTTAAGTTAGGGTAATCAAAATAAAAAAAACATGCATAATGAGGTAAACAGTTTAAGTTTAAAAAAAAAACTTAAATTTCGAGCAAATTAAAATTCTACCCCTTAACTTAATACTATTCCTCCCCCTTTGATCACATCAAAAAAAATGGGAAAATATAATTAGGGAAGAAGAAAAATTTTGAGTGCGATAAAAAATATTCTAAGTTGCCATAACTTTTTCAAATTTTAAAATGACATATTTTCTCAAAGTTAATTCCATTTTTTTTAAAAAAAATGACTTAAAAAAATAATTTGATAAAATCCACAGCTGATGAGGAGTTCCAAAAAAATCGGATCTAGTCAAAATATTTTTCTATCGAATATTGAAAAAATCATATTTCAATAAACAATTCATAAAAAATAAAAAATCTGAATATTTTTGTTAAAGTCGAAGATGATGATATGAGTTTGGACAAAAATTTTGAGTTTTAAATTCGTTCATCAAGTCCAAAAATGACAAGCCAACACATAAGAGTTCTTGAAGAATAAATTTTAAAAAATTAGAAAAAATACTTCGAAAAATTAAAAAAAAAAACATTGTAATGAGTCTTTCCCCTAAACTCTTAATTTCAAATTTCGAGGAAAAAAATATTCAAAAAATTTTGAAAGAATTTCCAGTAGATAGACAGCATAATTGTGCAAAAAAATAAAGACATAACTTTTGTTAGAGAAACAAAATGCGCACATATATAATAACCAAAAAAAAGTTATTAGTTTAATACAAATTTAGGAACCCAAAATAAGTTCCTGTCTACCGGATTAATTAAAAACTTAGGCGGAATATAGCTTTTGGGCACCTTTTTAAATTGACCCTTATGATTTTTAAAATACCAATTTAAATTATCAGGAAAGCTATTTTTCTTTTGGCGTAAATAAGCAATATCGAGTTCTAATTTTTGCACTAAATTTTTCAAATTGTCATTTTCATTTTTCAAAATTTCAGATGAGGATATAAGTGTTAATTCATTTTTTTAATTTTAAATTTTCTTTTTCTAATCTACAATTAGATTTGAGCAAAGCTTTAACTCCTGCATATAATTGATCATAAGGAAGAAAACAAACCTCACTTACCGGGTCGCTTTCGAAAAGCGAGGTTCCTCTTTCGTCGTCGCTTTCTTCTGATGTCTCTCCCCCTTCATCAGTGCTCCCTTCTTGATGATTTGCCATCAGCGCAAGTCCCGCGTATTCTTGACATTCCGACTCTTCTGACGAGGACTCATCGTCGAATTGGATCTTCCTTGTGTTCAGTGCGGCGATGTCTAATTTCTTATTCTTTTCTTCATGCAATTCCAGGAATTTCTCCCAGAGCTCTTTTGCCGAGTTGTAATTCTCGATGCGGTTAACATCTTGCGCAGGAAGAACGGCTAGTAGATGAAATTCAGCTTTGCCGTTTTCTTCAAAGTTTGATTTCTCCTTCTTGGTCCACGACTCTATTTCTTTATCCTTGCCGTTGTTGTCTTTAGGAACTGAAAACCCATTTTTCATAATTATTAGCAATTCAATATCAGTTTTAAAAAATACCTGCATTCGGCGCTTCCACATCGCGAACTCCCCCTCAAACTTCGGTGGGTAGATTACGGCTCCAACCATTTTCTTGAAATTGCTGCAGTCGGCGGTTAGTCCTTCTGCAGCGACCTTGCCTCTGATACCACTTGTTGGATCGGGTTGGACCGGCTAGAGGGGGGTGAATAGACGGAAAAAAAATTATGAAAGTGGAGGCACTCGTCTTTAAAAAAAAACTTGGTCGCAACTGAGAACGTTGCTTCCAAGGCAGTGGACGCTCAATAAAAAATCTCCTTGTGGCGGAGAAGCCTTACAAAAGTAGCACGCTAGACTTTTAGAGATTTTACAAGAATGAATAAAAATGAGTGAGTGAAAAGGTTGAAACTCTAAGCCTATTTATAGCCTAAGAGAATAAATCTGGATTGTTGATTGTTGAGGAATTTTCTCTTGGCCGTTGATCCATGGATGTAATCTGGATGGTTGATCTTGGATGGGATTAAATTGCATCCATTGGATCTGATTCAAGGATAAGGTTTTATCCTTTAAGATTTTATCATCTGCTTTAGACTTCGATGTTATCATCTTCAAGTAGAATCATCGGCAGCCTTTTAGTATCATTAATTGCTATCCCAACTGGTAACCATGACAATTTATCTTAGGCGAGGTCATGGGATCGAGTCTCCTTAGTAGCAATTAAAATTTTCTTTTTTCGAGCGCCTTGTTTGACATGGTCAAACTGACCAGTCTTTGGTTCTTCGTCTTCAGGGTGATTTCTGGCCAACCGAAGTTAGGCTCACCCGAACCCGACTCCAGCCTTTCGCCCCTCGAGCGTCCTTCCTCCCGGCTTCTCGTCCCTCGGACACCGCGCACGTCCTTCTCGCTCCACCGGCGTACTCTTCCGCAGCTTCCGCGTCCCTCGGATTGTACCGAGCCCGTCGGCTCACTTCCCCGCACAATCCTTCTCGTCCGCTACGTCTTACGCTCGACTTCCTCCGTACCTAAGCTCCTGCACACTTAGCAGAGGGATTAAACATACCAGGACCTAACTTAAACCGGTTGATCACATCAAAATCAACCAGAGGTACTTACATCTTTTAGTTCTTTGCAAATACCGCATCACTCTTTTAATTGCTTTCCAGTGCGACGGTCCTGGGTTATTAACATATCTGCCTAACATCCCAACTACAAATGTTATATCTGGTCGAGTGCGAACTTGTGCATACATGAGACTTCCCACTGCTGATGCATATGGGAATTGTTCCATCTCCTTTATTTCAAGTTCAAGTCGTGGACACTGCTGCAAACTGACCTTGTCACCTCTTGACACAGGTGTGTCACCAGGTATACAATTCTGCATGTCATGCCTTATAAGCACCTTCTCAATATAAGCTTGTTGAAAGTCCAAGAATGCCTCTTGATCGATCACGACAGATCTGAATGCCTAAAACAAAAGATGCTTCACCAAGATCTTTCATTTCAAATTTACCAGATAGAAATGACTTAGTTTCATGCAGTAGACCCTTATTATTGCTCGCAAGCAATATATCATTCACGTATAAAACAAGTATAACAAACTTGCTCCCACTGAACTTGACATATATGCACTGATCAACGGGGTTCTCTCTAAATCCAAATGAGGTAACAACTTGATCAAATTTCCGATACCATTGACGGGATGCCTGCTTTAAACCATAAATGGACTTCTTTAATCTACATACTAGGTGCTTTGAGTCTGAGGACTCAAAGTTCTCCAGTTGCACCATATATATAGACTCCTCTATGTCTCCATTGAGGAATGCAGTCTTTACGTCCATTTGATGCAGCTCCAAATCAAAATGAGCTACAAGTGTCATGATTGCCCTAAGGGAGTCTTTCGTCGACACAGGTGAGAAAGTCTCCTTATAATCAATGTCTTCCTTTTGAGTGAATCCCTTGGCAACAAGACGAGCCTTATACCTTTCGATATTGCCCTTCGAATCTCGCTTGGTTTTAAATATCCATTTACAACCAACGGGTTTCGAACCTTCAGGCAATTCGACAAGTTCCCAAACGTCATTGTTTGCCATAGACTTCAACTCTTCTTGCATGACGTTAATCCACCTTTCAGGGTTAGAGCATTGTTTGACTTCTTGGAAAGATGTAAGATCACTTTCCAACCTATATCAAACTCATGCTCTTGGAGATAAACATAATCACGAGAATTCGTGCTTCTCCGTTCCCTTGTGGATCGCCTTAAGGGCACTTGTGTTTGAGGTGGTTGAGGTACTTGCTCATCAATATGAGGGAACACTTCAATTTCAGTGGTAGGCTCCTCCAATTGCATTGGAGATGTCATGGGAATATCTTGGTTCACTACGCTCACTGGATGTGCAATATCCATAATGTGTGGTATGGTAACCATACCACTACTGATTGCACTAGTAGTAACCATAGGAGGATTGCCAACGCTTTCCTTAAAAGATACTTCCCTGATTCTATTGCTCCCACTGTCCTCAATAAACTTGGCATTTCCCGTTTCGAAGAAGGATCTATTAGATAGATCATAAAATTTATACCCCTTTGATCTCTCTGAGTAACCTACAAAATTGCAGCTAACAGTTCTTGAGTACAGTTTCTTTTCATTAGGCTTGTAAGGCCTAGCCTCAGCTGGACAACCCTAGACGTGTAAATGCCTAATGCTAGGCTTTCTACCCGTCCACATCTCGAATGAGGTTTTAGTTACTGTCTTACTAGGTACTCTATTGAGAAGGTAAACTGCAGTCTTGAGTGCCTCACCCCACAAAGACTCCGGTAGAGAAGTGAAAGCCATCATACTTCTCACCATGTCTTTTAGGGTTCGATTGCGACGCTCAGCTACACCATTCTGACTGGGTGTACCATGCATGGTATACTGAGGCACAATCCCACACTCAGCAAGGTAATTTGCAAAAGGTCCTGGACGTTGTTCACCTGATCCATCATATCGACCGTAATATTCTCCTCCACGGTCCGATCGGACGACTTTAATTTTCTTACCTAGTTGAAGTTCAACTTCAGCTTTGAAAATTTTGAACATGTCCAAAGATTGCGACTTCTCATGAATAAGGTACAAATAGCCAAATCTAAAATAGTCATCTATGAAGCTAATATAATATGTGTGTCCATTCCAAGATGCCTTAGGGAATGGTCCACAAATGCCCGTATGTATTAACTCCAAAACGTCACTACAACGGCTAGCCCCTTTGTTCCTTTTGTTAGTTGTCTTCCCCTTAACACACTCTATGCAGACATCAAAGTCTGACATGTCAAGGGAATCAAGAATTCCATGTGACATTAACCTTTCTAGGCGTTGTTTGGATATATGTCCTAAACGCCTATGCCACAACATAGAAGAATTCTCGTTGGTCAATTTACATTTCGTACCTACACTATGCATTATTACGTTGTCAATCGTAGGAGTAAAGGTGTTTAATTTATAAAGCTTATCAACTAAGGAACCATTCCCAATCAAAATTGAATTATAGAAAATACTAAACATTTCATTTCCAAATGAACAAGAATAACCTGATTTGTCCAACCAAGAAATTGAAATTAAGTTTCGTCTGAAAGACGGTACAATGAATGTATTCTCCAAATCCAAATAAACATCAATTCCTAAATAAAGCCTAAAAACACCAATAGCCTCTACTGCAGCCTTTTTTTTTCCATTCCCCGTGTAGATGTATCTTTCACCATCAAGTGGAAGTCGGCTCATGAGACAACCCTGCATAGTGACACTTATGTGAGTAGTAGCACCAGTATCTATCCACCAAGTGTCAATGGGTACAATAGCTAAATTGACTTCTGAACTAACAAAGTTGAGAAGTTTACCCTTCTTTACACGCCAGTTGGCGTACTTGAGGCAGTCTTTCTTCATATGACCTTTCTTCTTGCAAAAGTAACAAGTGGATTCCTTATCCTACTTCTTTTGCTCCTTATGGTCATTGCCTCCAGAATCTACAGTTTGGTTCCCTTATCTTTGTTATTGATCCTCTTTCGCTTCTTGCTCGCATTTTGAGAACCAGATGCTAAGTGAGCACTTTCAGATGTCTCAATCTTCAGTCTCCCCTCCTCTTGCAAGCATTGAGCAATAAATGTTGGTGCAGGAAGCACCATATCGAACCTTGTTTTAATATTGGCAAAGGGTTCAAAGTTAAGTATTATTGGTGATCTAACAATGTTACTCAAGTGTGCAGGAAAAGTCCTAGCGAAGGGCTGCCAGACACCTGGCGAAGGGCTGCCAGGAAACAAAGTCCTAGCGAAGGGCTGCTAGGCACTTGGCGAAGGGCTGCCAGGAAACAAAGTCCTAGCGAAGGGCTGCTAGCACCTGGCGAAGGGCTGCCTGGAAACAAAGCCCTAGCGAAGGACTGCTAGGCACCTGGCGAGGGAATGCCAGGATACAAAGCCCTGGCGAAGGACTGTTAGGCACCAGGCGAAGGACAGCTTGGTACTAAAGCCCTGGCGAAGGATTGCTAGGCACCAGGCGAAGGACAGCTTGGTACTGAAGACCTGGCGAAGGACAGCTAGGCACCTGGCGAAGGACAGCTGGGCAAAAGTCCAACCGGAGGAGCCGGTTGGCATCAGGTACATTCTCCCGAGAGGAGTAGGTGAGGACGCATTCCCCGTCGAGGGAACAGTAGGCGTCGGTTCGACCTAGGGCTCCATTTTGGAGGCCCAAAGTCAGAACCAAGATAGCTAAGGTTGTATAAACTAACATCTTACTGCTTTATGTTGTTTTGGACTAACCCTGGATGCAGGACCGAAGGAACGAGTGTCTGCAGCTCAGAGAGCCTCAAAGGAGTGAGGCAGCAGCTAACCAGGGCGCCCGGAGTGTCCCGGGCGCCCCCAAGGTGAACACAAAACACATGAAGTAAAGGCAGGCTTCGACAGCTCATGGGCGGGGCGCCCCCGTGCTCCCGGGCGCCCCCCATGCTCCCGGGCGCCCCCAGCGTCCCGGGCGCCCCCAGTGCAAGCCAACGAAGCAGAAGCCAGCGAAGCCAAGGGATAAGAGTTGACCCGGTCAACCCGGGCGCCCCAGCGTCCCGGGCGCTCCCGTCAAGATCTGATCCCGAGTTTGAAGGGATCAGAGCTGACCGAGTGGAACTCGGATCGGCCGACACGTGGGGGGGCGCCCCCGACGTTCCGGGCGCCCCCAGGGGCTATAAATAGGCCCTCGACCCCAAGGCATCGAACAACAATTCTTTCAACGCTTCTACGCTCTTCTGCTCCCGCGCTCTACTCCGGAAACCTCCCAACTCGAGATACAAGCGCCGACGACGTCCCTCCACTCCGAAAATTCAATCTACACTGGACGTCGGTAACGAAGAGTTGTTTTTAAGTTTACTATACTGCTTCTGTAATATCTCTCTGTAAACGATTTTGCGCAAATATAGAATTGCCCATAGTAAACGGTCAACGACCGTGGGCCTTGGAGTAGGAGCCGATCGCGACTCCGAACCAAGTAAAAAACTTGGTGTTTGCGTGTGTTTGATTTAAATTTCCGCTGCGTAATTGCTCTAACCTTAATCCGAATGTTTTACGATATTCACCCCCCCTCTATCGTTTCTCTCGATCCAACAATAAACTCATTCAATGTCCATTTTTCCTTTTGAGTATCATACGATATCTTAAAAGGAGTGAACCGTGCAAACAGAGACATCAAGACGAAATGCACTAACATACTCTCAGACATATCGAGTTTTAGTGCTTTCAGACTTGTCGCTATATTGGACATCTCCATAATGTACTCCCTTATGTTTCCTTTACCACTGTACCGCATGGTTACCAACTTCATAAGAAGTGTGGTAGTCTCGACCTTTTCATTTGAGGTGAATCGGTCTGCCAGTTGGTTAAGGAAACTCCTAACATCTTCACTCTCTGTTATTGAGCCCTTTATTTGTGCCGGTATAGAAAGCTTCATGATGCTTAAACTCATACGATTTGATTTCTCCCACAGCTGAAATTCAGCCCTCTGCTCTATAGTTCTAGCACTGGTCAAAGGTACGGGATGATCATTCCTCAGTGCATAATCTAAGTTCATGCAGCCTAAGACTACGATCACGTATTCTTTCCATTCAGCAAAATTCGAACCAGTTAATGTTGGGATGTTATTAATGTTGGCAGTTACAGATTGCACTGAAATAAAAAAAATTATTTAAGCTCACGATTTAACTAAAGCCAAGAACATATATATAATAAAATTATGTAAATAAATAAAATTTTAAATGCATATTAAATGGGCTCCTTATGAGATACCACATACAACATTACATTTTAATGTGTAGATTAAAAATATAATTTGTTAGCGGTACTCTCTGATATAACTCAATCTTTAATTGGCCACACAATGTGTCTTCCTTTGGGCCGACCCATTGTGTACATAATATGAAATTTTATATGAGTTATATTTTGATCCATAGCCTACAACAACTTTAATCTGCCACGCAATATGTCTTCCTTTGGGCCGACATATTTTGTGCATGATCAGAACAAAATAAATTATGTTCAATAATTGTAAACTATCTTGAACATATATCTGGCATAAAAATAACCTTCCTTTGGGTCAATCACTCTTAGCATAGATATATGTCTACCAACACAAAATACACTAAACCGACCTAAGGTGCATTCCTTTGGGCCAACACAATAGTTCAATTTAGTAGCACGTTGTGTAGATAGACCCAAAAAAATTCTAGATATTTAATCGAACAGATAATTTTTTTTTATTAGTCTTGACACCTCAAAATTAAGCTCATTAATCGATTGACACTATACGGTAATCAAATGGTATGATCGAATTGATTATCCCAATCGATCTAAAAGCTTAATATATACGACTATATCAAATATAGAACTCTCCTTTTAAAAAATTAAAATTTTTTTATGGTTCTATAATTAAATAATATTATTTAATTCTGGATCATTATGCATTAAAAAAAATATTTAATGCATCAGTATATATATATGTATATAATATATATATATATACGGTTTACATATTATAATATATATATATATACTGTTTACGTATTATAATATATATATATATATACTGTTTACGTATATAATAATTTTTTTTCTTTCATTTACTGTTCACGTGATAATTTTTTTTCCCCTTCCGTGAAACCATATCTTTTGAAAAAAAACATCCATAATAATAATAAAAATTTAATCAATATCGTTTCTAATTCATCTTATCACAAATTTAAGATGATAATTGATTAAATCAAATTTATTCTATTCATAATTTTTAGACTTGATAATCAATTGATTAACCAAGTCAATCGATTAAACCATCACATTTTAACCTAAAAATTAGATTAAACATGATAGTTCTTCCGTCGTTTTCATATGTTTCACATAAAATATGAAAAACTTAGAAAACAAGTCTATCCTAGAATTTTCTTTTACATGATTTTCGACGATAAAAATTATATTATACTAGGAAAACTAATCTAGCATACATACAATAAATCGACGAAAAAATTTAAACTTTATTACCATAAAAACGATAAAACAAAGCCAAGGCTCTGATACCAATTGATAGAACATTATGTTTTCTCCTAACCACGTGAATTCTAGAAAACCAAATAAGAACTCGAAGAGAAAACATGATGTATATAAAAACATGGATCTATTGTTTCATCGAATCATGACATAACAAAATATAAGATATAAACCGAAAGACAAGGAACCCGATTGTAGAGCCATTGTCCTTGTCGTAGCGTCGTCGGCTTGATCCTTGTGGAAGAAGATGCAGCGGAAAGAAGAAGGAGAATCTTCCAAGGGGCTTAGGTTTGACGGCGCCGTAAAGTTTCTTGTCAATGGGGAACAAGAAACTAGGTCATAAAGATTACCTAAACCCTTGGGGACCTCCCCTTTATATAGCAATCCAATCTGTTATCAGCCCATAGATAATAACAGATTGGTCTAAAGGGTTCTATATATTGAACCTGCATCCAATAATCTGAAACCCAATAAACATAAGTTAGATCACTTTAAGGGCTCAGATTGTATTTACTTGTGCAACTTACAAATAAGCCCACCTAATAGAGATAATAATAATATCCAACATACCCATCAATGTGGGTCCTCTCTTATTCTTCTGCACATCTACAAGACATTCATCTCCACCAGTAAATCCATCTAGCTTGCATCATTAATTCCATGTAACTTATCATCATTTAATCCTTCTACCTCCTCAACTACAGCTTTTTTCCTCTCCTTTTTACGACCCATTATGCTCTCCACTACATAAGAACATGAATGAAACAAATATTAAAATTTGCACAATAATATAGATAATTAAAATACCACAAACATAAATATAAACATAAATAATAATAATAATAACAGAAACACAAACATGACATAAAGAATAACACGAAGACAAATATATATAAACATTACATAAATAATAACAATAAAAAACATTTAAAAAGTGCAAAAATAATTGATGATGGTACATAAAGTGTCTTTTCTTGTTGATAACAAAAACATAACATAAAAGTATAAATCATCATTTTTTTCTTGTTCGTTTCCCAAACACCCTCATTTTCTGATCTAAAGTATCTTTTATGAACAGGAATACAATGAATATCAACATCATCAATCGATCGAGACTCAGGCATACGAGTTCAACCGTCATCCTCTCCCTCATAACATCTATTTGGCATTGGGAGCACAATGGGCCATCCTTTTTTTTAATGGGTCATCAATATAAAAGGCTTGATTGACTTGATTTGCAAGGACAAATTTGTCATTATTGTGCCCTCGTTTGTTCATATTGACCAAGGTGAAGCCACATTCATCGTTGATGATTACTCCTTTGCCATTTGCAACCCACATGCACTCGAAAAGTGGAACTTGAAATTGATAATAGTCTAATTCTCATATTTCTTCAATCACTCCATAGAAAGACACATCAGCCATTAAGGAATTCTTATCTTTGACACTAAAGACAAGCATGATGCTGGCTACTAGAGAACCCCCACTATTTTGGAAACTCTCTCATCATCTCATGCTTTTGTTTGGTATAAATTACCATTTATCACATAACTACTATACTTAATGATGTGTGCACGTGATCCATGAGCCAACCATGTCAATGTCAATGTTAATGTCATTCCACCATTGCAGTTGTCTATTTCAATAGTTACCTAACATGTATCAATTTGAATTGTGTGATTAAAACAGTAGCAACAACTTGTGCAACATAAAATGCATGAAAAAGATTTTTGTATCCACTAACCTTTGCACGAAACCAATCAATGAAGCTCTTGTTGTGAGTATCTTGTATCCACCTTTCATTTGTCTCTTTTTTCGGAAATATTGACTTAAGGAAGGCTTTACGTTTACTGTGGAAATGTGTGTGTGTGTGTGTGTGTGGTGTGTGTTAGATAGTAGATATTTACAATCACACAGTGTGTAGAATAATAAATTAATGTAATACACTTACATTATGTAGGGAGATACTTCTTTCGTATTTTCTAGCACAGTTAAATGTGTTTGTAGTAGATCAACTTGTTGCACTATAATTAGTACTTTGCATGCTAAGAAGTTAGAACATTTGCTTTGGGGTCTCAGTTTTATTGAGGGATCCCAATAGGATCGAGGTCATTGAGATATTTTGAGCAAAATTCAATTGCTTCTTCGGCTAAATATCTCTGAACAATGCAACCTTAAGGATGTTTTCGACTGCCTAAATAACTCTTGAGCACCTTGACGTATCTTACGAATGGATACATATACTGAAAGTAAATTGGTCCACATAATCGGACTTCTCGAACAAGATGGATTGTTAAGTGAAGCACGACATCGAAGAAAGAAAGGGGAAAATATTGCTCCAATAAGCATAACATAACAATCAAGTCAGATTGTAACTTATCTAACTTGGCTACATTTATAACCTTGCAACAAATATCTTTGAAGAAGAAGTATAATCTTATAATGGTGTATCTAACATGTTTTGGTAGTGCATCACATATGAGTATTGGCAAGAAATACTGCATTAGAACATGACAATCATGAGATTTCAATCTAGTTGACTTTAGATCAGACATGCACACAAGATTCTTCATGTTCGATGAGAAACCTTCTTGAACTTTTATATCCATTAATGACTGACACACTTATTGTTGGTGTAGTTTACACTAACGGTCAAACTCAAGTTTTGATGAATGACAAACAGGTTAAAGTTAGGTTGTTATGGTTCTAACCTCTTTACCAAGTGTGCAGGGTTGAAAGACTTAGGACCCGATACTAGGCTGAAGTCCAGGATGGTTGAGTCCTGGCAGAAAATCCAGTTGGGTCCGCGAGGCCTGACAACTGGCTGAAGACCAAGTTGGTGGAGACTTGGCAGAAAGATCAGGGTGGTTGAGTCCTGACAAAAAGTCCTGGTAGGTCAAGAAGTCAAGTAAAACTGCACAATGGGTAAGTAAGGTAAGTCACTGGAGGAGCGAACCAGTGAGGACGGGTCCCATTTTGGGACTTTAGGCGCGGTCCAACTTAGACCCATTTGGGTGATCTAAGTTGAGTCCTGGTTAGATCCTGGTCCGGATGTGGACGGGATCTAATTACCTTTGAATATTTCATATTTTAGTCCATTTTATTATTATACTAACTCTGGTTTACAGGGTTTATTTGGTATATGGACTAAGTTGATTTTGCAGGTGAATTCTACAAAATTAATCCTCATTATTTTTTTTAATTTGAAATTTATTCTTATTGATAATAATAAATTCATTCCTATTATTATTATCCACAGCTTGGGTAAGATGAATTTCTATTCCTATTATTTTTTTGTTAATAGAAATTCAAATGATGGATAAAGCAGATTGAGTTGTGCTACTTCAAATGATGGATAAAGCGCTGCACAAAAATAGGATCGCTGCACAAAAATAGGATCTGGATGAAACTCAAAGCTCGAGAAGTCCTCTATAAAAAGCATGAGAATTAGCACAGAAAAGGAATGTGATAATTAGAACAGTGTCATCATCTCTTCTTCACGCTTTCACGCTCGGTGCTTCCACGCTCTTTTGCTACGGCCTGTCTTCCAACTCGTCTACGTCCAATTACTGTTGGAAGACCACCCTTAACATCCAAACTCATTCAGATAATTTTTTTTTGTAACGATTTTATTACTGCATTATCTGTACTCATTTCTATTAGAGAGTGTGAGGTTGTCACACTCTCTATCGTCTGTATTCGCCTACTCTACCGGGGGTCTCCGGTAGAGAGTTTTAGTGAATTGCCCACAGAAAAGGTCCGAGGGACCTGGGCCTTCGAGTAGGAGTCGCCGAAGGCTCAGAACGAAGTAAAACTCGTTCGTGTTTTGTGTGTTCGTTTTTTTTATCATTTCTTTTGTTTCCGCTGTGCACGACTTTACAAACACATTCTTTTTACTCTGAAAAATATATTTTTTAAAACACACGTGATTCACCCCCCCCCTCTCACGTGCATTCTGATCCTACACTTATAACTTTTCTTTTTTTGTGAATGAGCATGCAGCAGGAGGAAATATGTTCTTTTTTAAACAAATTTAGATGTCAATTCAGGCCTAACTCCTATTTGAACCATATCCAAGCTAGCTGCCACATTGTCCTTAGTTTTTCCTTTGATATTCATCAAAGTATTAAAGAAGGATTCAAAGATATTGTTCTTGATGTGCATCACATCGAGACAATGCAGACCTAACTTTTATCTCCATTAATGACTGACACACTTATAACTTTTCTTTTCTTTTTTCTGAATGAGCATGCAGCAGGAGGAAATATGTTCTTTTTTAAACAAATTTAGGTGCCAATTCAGGCCTAACTCCTATTTGAACCATATCCAACCTAGCTACCATATTGTCCTTAGTTTTTCCTTTGATATTCATCAAAGTATTAAAGAAGGATTCAAAGATATTGTTCTCGATGTGCATCACATCGAGACAATGCCTAACATGCAGGTGTTTCCAATAAGGAAGATTGAAAAAATTGACTTTGAGACAATGTCCAACATTTTCTGAAATCTGTTGCTTCGAAATCTTTTTCTTCTTTACCATCTTCCACATTATTCTCCTTTGCATTTATTTTCTTTTTACCTTTCACACTAATCTTCTTTCCAAACTCACGCCTTATGTCCGAAAGCTTGTCAAACAACGTAACCCAAATAATGGTGTAGATGCTTCTCCATGTTCTTCCATGCTATTGAACTCCTTTTTTTTGCCACTGATAGGGATGAAACCGTGGTTAGAATCGTCTATGACCAACAAATGACATTTTCTTTCCATTTTCCAAATACTTTGCATAAGTATCTTCTCCACATATTGGACATGCATAATAACCATGTGTATTACATCTACTACGATTACCATAGGCAGGAAAGTCATTGATGGTCTATAATAAGACTGCTTTAAGAGTGAAAAACTATCTTCGATAAGCATCATAAACACCATAAACTCCTTCCCACAATCGTTGCAAATTTTCAACTAGCACCTCAAGATAGACATCTATATCTTTTCTTGGCTGTTTAGGGCCTGAAATGAGCATAGTTAGTATAATGAATTTCCTCTTCATACACATATTTGGAGGCAGATTATAGGTGATCAACATGATTGACCAACAGCTATACCGGCTACTAAAGTTGCTATAAAGATTAATGCCATCAGCTGCAAGTGCTAGGCGAAGATTTCTAAGCTCACTTTCGAAGTCGGGCCATATATGATCCACCACCTTCCAAGATGGTGAATCAACTGGATGACATAACTGACCAGCAACTCCTCTGATTTTGTATGCCATGTTAAATTTTTTGAGGTCTCTAAAGATTTAAACATGCGCTTAAATCTTGGTATGGGAGGGAAATACCATACCACCTTGGCGGGAACACTTTTTTTCTCAACATTCTTCTTGCTTAGCTTCCACCGTGACAAGCCACATTTAGGGCAACTTATGTAATCTTTATATTGCTTCCTATAATGATGCAATCATTGAAACAAACATAAATCTTTTCATGACTCAATGCCAAACAACTCAATGTCTTTTTTACATTATACATGTTTGATGGCAGATTGTGATTATCTAGCAGCATACGTCCAAAATCCATTAGTAGATCTGAAAGTAGAGCATCACTCATCCTATGCCTTTCTTTGGTACTGTACAGTTTCACAAGTGCACTCAACTTTGTGTAACATTTACATCCATTGTATAATGGTTTTTCTGCGTCTTCCAAAAATTCCATAAACGCTTCTGGATTTTCTGTATACTTATCAAATGTTGCATCACACATATTAGCTGTTTGAAAGTCGTCATGATAATTATCAATTGACTCTTGATTGATACTCAAATTTATTCTATCATTTTCAGCATACTCACCATGCCAAATCCAATTCACATAATTTTGACTAAAATCATGGAAATAAAGACGCTCTTGAATGGACTTAACTAATCTTTTTTAAGATTTATACATTTGCAATAAGGGCAATGAATTAAATTGGGGTCCATATGTAAACAACTGCTAATGAACTATTCCACACCCTCCTCATATTGTTTGGACGTTCTATCCAACTGAATCCAAGATTTATCCATTTCAATACAGCAAAATCCAAATAAATGTAACGATAAATTTTTATATTAATTACCGCTAGAAGGTCTTCTTTACACTGCTTCAAAGACTTTACTTTTCTTCAATGTGAATTGATCAAAACCTGAAAATATTTTAGTAAATAAGCAAAATATATAGAATAAGATTGCATAAAGCTATAGAATCCAACACTTAGGAGATCATAAAACATAATTTACAGCTTATCTTCAATAAATTAATTAAATAACAAAGTATTGATGAAATATACTAAAAGTTAATTGCAAGACAATCATGAATGATTTTCACTTCGAACACTAGTTGCAGGTAGAGCTTTTTATGGTCCCCACGGGATGGACTGATGGTTAGTGCATGGGTGTTGCCACCAAGAGGTCTGGGGGTCAAATCCTGGCAAAGCCAGTATGCCTACCCTCCCCACGCGCTAGCCACAGCATCCGGGCTAGTAGCCCCCATGATTTACCTCCTCTGTGTTGACTCTGGGACGGGTTGACGGGGGCACTGGGGGCGAGTGATTCGCCTTTTGCCACCAGGTAGAGCTTTTTATGGTCACTAATCATTTCATTTCCATTGATTAAATAAAGTTAAGAAAAACTTCAATATATTCATTTTGCTATTTCAATCATTCAAATCTGATGATAAAATAATATGCACTTCATAAAAAGTGACGACGTAGCTTATATTGTAGAAAAATAAATGAAACTCATGATTGACACTGCTCATGTTAACAAGAGATCGTTAATTTTAGGCATCCTTGATCTGTATCATCTCTAGGACTTGCATGTTTGCCTCTCCCCTTGTCGTGATGACAAGAACATGTTGGAACCTTTGCATCTAGCTAGAGGGGAAGGTGAATAGCTTTTCTTGAATGTTACCTACAAAATGTTAGCCAAAACACAAGAGAAAGATAGTCAAAAATAATTAAAAATTAAGATAATGCTAACTCCCTTGATTTACTTGGTCTCCACCTCCTTGAGGTGACTAATCCAATAATTCACACCCACACAATTGAGCTCCATTATGCTCTTTTCCTTTTCAATCAAGCTTGAAAGTGGAGAAACCCTCACAAGATGACCTCTTCCTCTTTTACAATATGAGACTAAGAGTATGAGGAAGAGAGTAGGCTTTGAAATCTTTAGACACTTAGAAGAGGATTTTTCAATCATAATTCGTAACCTCTTCATGCCCCCAAAGCTTCCTCTAAAATAGAGGAGAGAGCTGTTAATAAAACAGCTCAACCCCGACACCAATCGACTACCACCATGACCAGTCGACTGGTGTCCAGCCTAACGACTCAATTTTGAATAGACCAATCGACTGATACCTAGACCAGTCGACTGATCTTTCTGTGACTTTCCTCTCAGCGCTGTCAGTCTACTGCCCAGCTTACAAACTCACTCTCAACCTCTCCGGAGTTCATCCTTCGCGTATGCCTTGAAGTCTACTTCCTTAGCTTGCCCCTTGAAGTTCTCTTCCTTTAGCTCTCGTCTCTTGGATGCGCACACAAGTCTGCGGCTTGTCTCCATGTCATCCTTCGTGTATGCCTGTAAAGTCTACTTCCTCCGCTCGCCCTTTGAAGTCCTCTTCCTTCAGCTCTCGTCCCTCAGATGTCCGTTGTTCCTCATGTGTGGTTCACCAAGTCCTGCAATACTCAAGCACACACATCAAATCAATATGAAAATCTAACTTAATCATATTGATCCACATATCAAAATTCATGATCTATCCAATTAAACTTGGGTCGATTGTACCAACAATCTCCTCCTTCTTGATGTGTGACATTATATTTAAGTTAGACACAAAATAACAATTAAAAATTAGAAGCATAGCATACTAAGAAGCATAAACATGCATCCTCCCCCTTAATCTGTCTTATCACATGATTTTCAATTTTTGCACAAACATGAGGAAATAAGTTAAATTCTAACTTAAACTCTTCAATTCTCTCCCTTTGACACCATCAAACAGATTATACCAATCAATGTTAACCTATGGTATCAAATGAAGATAAAGTTTTAAATTCTAAAAATAACCAGAAATTAGAAAACTCAGGTACCAGTCGACTAAGTCAGTTACCAGTCGACTGGTCTCAACGAAACTATCCTTTTTACCAAGAAACAGTAAAATCAGTTGATTGACCCTTGGTACCAGTTGACTGATACATTTCTAATTCGAATTTCAGCCTTTTTAGCTGAATTTCAGAAATGCATAAAAAAATTCCAAAAAATTCGAAAAAACACGAAATTTTGTAAACATATTTTATTTGATATCCTCTAACAGGGAAAAATATATTTTCATAAAAAATCTAAATATTTTTGAATTTTTAACCAAAACTCAAAAACTTTAAAACCTTCAATTTTGTATCAAAATCAAGCCCTAGTTTTGAACCCATGTGTTTTTCAAATCTATGTCATAGCAAATAAAACACGGAATTGTTTTCAAACCATTTGAAATATCCAACTATGATCTAGGGCAAGATGTTCATTAATTAAACATTTGCTTTCTCCATAGTTGGTCTATTATTGCTAAAATGATACATTTCATAATCATCAAAATGTCATAGGTACATGCGAATTATGAGTATCATCCTATCATATCATATGCATAAATAAAACCATAAATCATGTCATTATGAGATGTAGTGAAGGTAATCTCTATTTAGCCAATTTGATCATAAATTGTATTTAGGTTAAGTGCTCCCCCTTAAGGTCTCAAGTCAACTAATTTTCACAAATTTGAAATTTTAATAATATGGTTAACTAACATAAATCCTCTAACGCTTGAGAATTGATTTTGACACCCAATAGAAATGCTTCCTAATTGGGTTAGCCAAATATTCCTTGGGAATCCATTTTGTATCTAAGGTTTTGGTTTTTGATTGTCCTCTAGCAAGTAGGCAATAATTGATCTTTTCATTGCTAGAATCACTACATCCTAAACCCATTTTTTTGAAACTTGCTCTTTGACTCTTAATAATCATGTCTGGGGTGTTAGAACCAATTTCAAATTTTCTAAGGGTTTTACTAAGGTTATCCACCTTTTCCCTTAATTCCCTATTTTTCTCTTCTAAACATGAATAATTTAAACTAGAAGAGGAGGAAGTATTTATATCATTCTTAAGTGTCATGGATTCTAGTTTTTCGTTAGCATGCAAATTTTATTTTTCAAATACTTAATTTTCTTTCTTGTCACGCCCCCAGAGGCCCGGGCTCGCTCGAAAATCTAGCAGCACCTCCCCTGTACGGCGGACAATCTGAAACTTTTATACATACACACCTCAACCATAATAATATAGCTCAGCCACACTCGGCTGGCGTTCACACCAACACAACCACGCAGTTAAATAATATCACTGACAAATAATAAACATAATAAATATAATCTCCATAGCTAAGCGCAACAAACCAAAATCCAGCGGAAATAAATAAGTACATGTTCGAAGGGAAACTCATATACCATCCAAAACGATAATAAAACCAAAAACAACAATAATGCTATAAAACGACTACGAGTGTACGAAAACCAATAAAACTATTACTCAAACTGAAAAACTGGCAGCTGGATTCTCTCCTGGCGGCACGAGACACAGCTATCGACTACCTGAAACAAAAAGGAGAACAAGGGGTGGTGAGTTCCGGGTGGAACTCTGCGGGTATAAGAACAGATAAATGCATGGTATATAAAAGGTAAAACAAGCATAAAGAATCAAAAGGGTATACAGTCTCCGGAAATAAGAACATAAACAAAAAGCATCTATACAAATAAAACATACCTGAAACCATGTAACAAGTAGGGGCAAAATCAGAAATCCCCTCTAACACCTCCATAAACACCTAATACTGCTGAACATATCCAGATCATATAAAATACAAATCATAGCCGTATATGCATGTCAGGCAAATGCAACAATCATAGCTAAATCAAATGCAACAAACACAAGCAAATGCAAATGCATAATATGCATATGATGTCATGACCTGCACTGTACACACACCAACCACCATTAGGTTGAGTGGACAAGATACAAGCGCCAAGCACCTGTGGCTATGCAAATACACCACGACAACCGTGACCCTGATATGAAAAACCCCGAAGCACCTGTGGGGACTCCTAACACCTGTGGAGTATCAACTGTTTGCACACAACTCCGACCAAGTGTGGCACAACAGGAAAATATACCCGACGATCCGTCTCAACACCAAGGAGCCCGCGATCGTCGGCCTGAATGTTATGATGCATGTCCCTAATATCCACCTCCTCCATTAAATCCAAAACCATGCGAAAACAGAAAACGCCAATAACACCAAAATAAGGAAACACACGAAAAGCACAATCAGCGCCAAGGTAAATATACATGCACTAATCTACGGGGTAGGGTTATCTAATGCAAATCAAACCCTAGATAGGTCAAATGATTATTCTATAGTACATGCGGTACTCTTAGATCAGAAGTCAAGTGATGAGACTGTATAACTGAACAATTTGAAATTATCACTCAAAGGTCAATCACGAATAAGTATCAAGCAGGAAAACAAGGCAAATAGATTTAAGATAGAGCAAACCTACTCAGGAAGTAAAACAACCATGCATTTAAGATAAACGAAACTACAGGAATCAAGGGAGAAGTACCCGCCTTAAAATGTAGAATGTATCCAAGTATAACTCACGATCACCCGAAATAAATCTGAATCAACGTCCTGTACCAATACAAGAAATAAAATAGCTAAATTAATTATCATACACCATTAATATCAAACCCTAATGAGATGCCCTCCTAAAGGAACAACTACTAATACGTCTCAGTTTAATTATCATTTTCCCCTCTAAACCAACCCACAATTCCATTTAGATCTAACCCAAACTTAACCTAAACTCCACTGTTAACTCACACTAGCATAACATTAAGAACGAACTAAATTCGAAACGAATAACCTCTACAACATCTACATTATATCTGCTGAGAACACAATGAAGGATCATGTTTTTTTTTAAAAGAAAGGATGCAACAGCATTATAAGAACCTGGTAGAATGTTTGAATTTGATAGAGCGAGAGGATGTCAATTCCTTCCTCACGACAGCACTGGAAATTCACTAAAAAAAAAACATCTTCAAGCCCAACCTAAAACCAATATACAAGATCGATCGAGACATACCAACCCCAACCCGAGCCGTAGGAAATTCTACAGAGCAACCTAAATTCCCCAAACCCGATTGCTATGAAGATGATTCAAAAGTTCCTATCGAAATCAAGAAATTCCATTCTAAAACCAAACAAAACTATCACCGATCATCTTACCTAAGTGGTGGTCGACGGAGACGACTTCGCGGGGAGGGAAAACTGCAAAGAGGCTTGCGGAAGGGAGGTTGCGGCGTGTTGGACGACGGGAAAGAAAACCAATGAAAAGAGCTCGCCGCAAAGGCTGGCTCGGTCGACGGAAAATCTTGGCGTCGACGATCGGCACACGGAGAGATGGCGTCGCTGTCTCTCACTCGTGGCCGGAGAAGAGGGGCGGCGTTCGACAGGCTACCGCGTCGGGCAAGAGGGAAAGGTCGGCGAAACTAGGGCACAGGCGCAGGAAAAAGGGTCAGGAAAAACTTAAAGGAGAAGTTAATAACCAAATATATATATATATATATATATATATATATATATATATATATATATATATTAGGAAAAACTTAATCATTTCCTTAATTAATTCAAAATCAACCTATTTTGTACACAATTAATCCCATAATTATTTCTAAATTTTCCACATGATTAATTCCAAATCTTTAATTCCTTTTTATACTAATTATATATAAATATATATATATATATATATATATATAACCATATATATTTATATATATATCTCTTTTATTTTATTTTACTATATTTTATATTTATTATAATTATGTTATTAATTAAGCGTATTTTACATTTCTAGCCTTAAACAAATCATCATTGGTACTAGAAATAATTTTTACTAAAGTGGTAGCGGGTAGATTGTATACCTCACTTACCGAGACGTCTGAATTCGAAGATTGGCCTCCCCCTTCACTTGAGCTCCCTTCTTCATCTTCACTTGAGCTCTTTTCATCTTCGGATGATGTAGAGGTTATGTCTTCAATTCCCATTAGAGCAAAATGGGATACGTGGTGTTCTTTTTCTTTCGATGACGAAGAATCATCCCATGTCGCCTTTAAGTTTTGAACCTTCTTACCTTTTTCTTTTCTTTTCTTCTTTAATTCCTTCTTCTTCTCTTCCTTCTTCTTCAAGAGTAGACAATCATCCCTTATGTGTCCTTCTTCATGGCAATTGTAGCATATGATCTTTTTATCCTACTTTTGCTTCTTGAATTTTTTCTATCATGAGATTTGTTAAAAGAAAAACTTTTAAATGTTTTCCGTATCTTCCTTACCATATACGCCTCTTGATCACTGTCCATTGAGGCGCTTGATTCTTCCGAATCGGATGATGATGAGTATGAAACCTTCTTCTTGTCCTTCTTTTTCTTCCTCTGTTTCTCTACAATAAGAGCTATACTCTTTTCTTTGGAAAGCATGTTAGCTTATTCATGAAGTTCAAATTCACAAAATAATTCATCGATTTTAACTAAAGAAAGATCCCTAGAGACATTATAAGCATCAAACATTGAAGTCCATAAAGTGGCTCTAGGGAAAGATTGAACCACATACCTTACTAGATCCCCATTTTCAATTTTCTCACCTATCACATGAAGCTCTTTGACGATTTTTTTAAATATACCGTGCAATTGACTCACGGTCTCATTTGTCTTCATGGTGAAGGATTAGAGTTGAGCCACCAAGAGATCCTTCTTGGCTCTTCTTGTTTCGTTCGATCATTCATTTAACTCAATGAGCTTTTTTCAAAGCTCTTTGGCAGAGTTAAATTGTCTGACTTTGTTCAATTGCTCCTTTGAAAGACCACATTGTAGAGTTGTTGTGACCTTTGCATTTTCTTCAGCCTTCTTCATGATCTCTTTTGTCCAATTCTTGGTTGGGAGAGGTTCTCCCTTCTCATCCTTTGGCATCTCAAAACCATCTACAACACTAAACCAATTGTCAATATCATTCATTAAATAATACTTCATTCTACCTTTTCAATAGGCAAAATCGTTGTCGTCGAAGAACGGTGGTCGTGCGGTGCTATATCCCTCTTGAAACGACATCTTGATGTTTTGGTTGATGGTGAGTTCTCCCGAAACGAATTGGGCTCTGATACCACTTGTTGGAACCTTTGCGTCTAGCTAGAGGGAAGTGAATAGCTTTTCATGAATGTTGCCCATAAAATGATAGCCAAAGCACAAGAGAAAGATAGCCAAGAATAATTAAGAATTAAGACAATGCTAACTCCTTTGATTTACTTGGTCTCCACCTCCTTAAGGTGACTAATTCAAGGATCCATACCCACACAATCAAACTCCACTATGCTCTTCTCCTTTTCAATCAAGCTTGAAGGTGGAAAAACCCTCACAAGATGATCTCTTCCTCTTTTACAAGATGAGACTAAGAGTATGAGGAAGAAAGTAGACTTTGGAAGCTTTGTGCACTTAGAAGAGATTTTTTCAATCACAATTCGTAACCTCTTCATGCCCCAAAGCTTCCTCTTAAATAGAGGAGAGAGCTGTTAACAAAACAGCTTAGCCCCGACACTAGTCAACTGTCACCAGGATCAGTCGACTAATGTCCAGCCAACGACTCAATTTTGAATAGGCCAATCAACTGGTACCCAGACTAGTCGACTGATCTTTCTGTGAGTTTCCACTCAGCGTTGCCAGTCGACTACTTCCTTTGCCAGTCGACTGCCCAGCTTACAAACTCACTCTCAACCTCTCCGAAGTCCATCCTTCGGATATGTCTTGAAGTCCACTTCCTTGGCTTGCCCCTTGAAATCTCTTCCTTCGGCTCTCGTCCCTCGGATGCACACACAAGCCCACGACTTGTCTCTATGTCATCCTTCGCGTGTGCCTTTGAAGTCTACTTCCTCGGCTCGCCCTTTGAAGTCCTCTTCCTTCGGCTCTCGTCCCTCGGTTGTCCGTTGTTCTTCATGTGTGGTTCACCAAATCCTGCAAGACTCAAACACACACATCAAATTAATATAAAAAACTAACTTAATCATATTAGCATACAAATCAAAATCCATGATCTATCCGATCAAACTTGGGTCGGTTGCACCAATAGAACATTCTATCTAACCTAATTCATGAGTAAATAGAAAAACTAAATTGCGCAAAAGAACAATAATGCCCAAATTTTTTTGAAGGAACAGAGACTAGAAAACGACATCAAAATTGAAGAGGAAGTTTTTTTGAAGAGGAAATAGACATGGAAACTTGTCAGTCAAAATTGAAGAGGAAATAGACATAGAAAACGACATCAAAATTGAAACATTATTTTTTAAGAGGAAATAGACATGGAAACTTGTCGGTAAAGAGGAAGTTTGTAGGCTTAATATATAGGTGAAATACCATTAACCTAAAGTTACACATACCATTAACTTAGAACCCGAAAGGTTCACACCTTGAGCCAATTGGAACCTGAAGGCTTTAGACCTTGAGCCGAGTAGTTTTCGACGGTGGTGGAGGGTTGAAGATGCAAAGCGGCGACCGCGCGCTAGGATTAAGCGTTTGCATCGGCAAAAAGCTATAGAGGTTGAATGCACGATTCTTTGTTTTATTTAATGAGAATTATATTATTATAAAGTAATTAAAAGTGATCGATAATTAAAAGTCTAAACTGGTTCATCTTTTTTACTTCACATATATAAATTATAAAATTCATTTTTTTTACATTTTACTTCATCAAAATTAGTATACCAAAATAAAATATTACGACGAGTTAATAGTGAAGCCCGTGTTTTCTAAAATTTAAAGTAAAAAATTATATTTTACTTCACTGATATTATTACCGAACTTTATTATTATATATTATTTCATAATTATTAATCACCTAAATAATCAGTGACGAAATAAAAATCTAAAATTCTTCTAGTGAATCTAGGTACAATGCTCATCATCAAAAAAAAAATCCCAAAAGCACTTTGACAAGGGTGTATTTGAAGGTTTCAACCCTAATTAGTAATTTATTTATTTTCTTAGTACTTTCATTTACATTCTAGCTAGGAGAGGATTATATGATGTATTATTGATGGTGAAATTCTTTGTTGGTATGGTTTGTAAATGAACCAAACATTCATGATTAAATGTGGTGTTCTACTAATTGGTCAATTAAATTAATAAATTTGAACAACTTGTTAAATTAAATAAACAAATTTGAATATATATATATATATTGAAACTTTTTAATATTAATGTATATGAAATGAAGATTATAAATTGATTGTAAATAATGTTCATAAACAAATCTTATAAATTATATTTATTAATAAAGCTCTTATCCAATTTATACATAAATATATAAATAAATAAAGTTTTAAAACAAACAAATAACCTAATATTGTAATATCAAACTCACTAATCAAATGAATAAATTTTAAATGTCAAAATTTCAAATAATCAAACAAATCAAGTTCAAGTGAAATTCAAGTTTATGTTGAGATTAATCATGAAAATTTAAGTTTATTGATGCAGAGGATAACAGAGGCCTACATGACGAGGTCTGACCTTGTTGTTTAGTCAAAAGTCAAGCATAAGTAGAAGGCAAAGTGCCGACTTGGCTCACCCGACTTCTCCAACTCAATTTATTCTGACACCAGATATTCAGTTTGCCCGACTCCTTTAGCTCAACTCTACCGATCCAACAGGCCATGCCAACGCCCACTCGGCTCAGTTTACTCCGACACTAGAGACTCGACTAACTCAACGCCTTTAGCTTAGCTCTACTAATCCAATAGGCTACCACCACTCAACTCACTTTACTCCGACACTAGGGACTCGACTGGCTCAACTCCTTTAGCTTAGCTCTACCGATCAGATACCCTAGCACTATTCGGCTCAGTTTACTTAGACACCAAGGACTTGGCTCGCCCAGCTCTTTCAGCTTAGCTCTACTGATTTGACAGGTTAGTGTCACTCGGCTCAGTTCCAATTACCTAACACATTACCGTGCTCAGCTCTTACCAACCTGACACTTAATTAGGTCTATCTATGACTTGGTTGTGTTAGTTCGACGCTCTACAATCTAATGTGCTCTAATCCTTCAAGGGCACCGGCCAGTGACATGTCATGCCTCACATAGGTTGTCAAAGTCTGTGAAACAACATGGTACACTTGGCGTGTTATAACTTGTGAGACATGGTCTTCCACAGTATAGATTAATATGGGCGACGTGACCTTAGATATGATGTAACACTTTTTTACTGAGTATGATAAACATTCCATTATCAATTAATACTTAGAGAAATTAAAGAGGCATCAAACAACTATATATAAAAGGAGTCTACCCTTGCGGACGGAGAGACACGTTCACAAATACATACATCTCTTCTTCACTTTTTCCTTGTTAAAAACCTAACTTAAGTGTCAGAGTGGTTGAGATAGACACTCCATAGTCTCCATTCTAATCTTCTTGTTCTCCCCTCTCTCTCTCACAGTCCCCCCCCCCCCCCCCCCCCCCTCTCCTTCAACACAAACGGTAGCTCACCGACTATTCATCTTTTACGGTCTTAGTAGGAACATTTATGTTGAGATTAATCAAACAAATTAACAAAATATTCATTTTTTTAGATAAATCATGAAAATCATATATATATATATATATATATATATATATATATATATATATATATATATATATATATATATATATATAAACATTCGTGATCGAGACACATCGGGCGAGTTTCGGGATGCGGTGGATCCGCTTAGCGAGTCTTTATAGCTCTAATCTCTCTCCTCTCCGCTCCTTCCTTCATCGACACGCGCAGGCATTTGCTCTTTCTCACCGCCGGTGCTCCGGCCGATCCTCGCCACCTACACTTTCGACAAAGCCAACGACAATTCTTAGGGGAGCGATCTGGGCTAAGGAAGCCTTTGATACTCGCACTCAACAGTACGTCCTTTTTTTTGCCTCCCTCTTTTTTTGTTCGCGCATAAACAAAGGTACGAATGCCATTGGTTTTCCTTCTATTAAGATCTACTGCTGTCGGATGCCTTGCCCCGGCCCTGATCGAATAATTTTTTATGGAAATATGATGTTTTATTGAATCAAGGATGAGAATATTTGGAGAATATGTTATCTATGGATTATCAGAATGCTCATGAAGGAATTTTAACAATCATGAATCAAGTCATGAACGGTGTAACGAAGTTGATATACCTGTGAATCAAGTCACTTTTATTATTTTAAATGCATTTATGGTCAGTGAAGTCATTCAACACCCAACTATTTTATGAGACGGGATGGCTATCCCTATATATCAATATGAAAAGAACTGCTTCAAAATCCAAGCTGAAATACCTAACTGGCTACCACTTCTATGGGTCAACTAAATTGAGTTTATTTGTATTGCTGCCTTGGATTCTTTATTTAGGTTTCAGGCAATATGAGCCATTTTTACTCTGCAGGGATAGCTTAATAGAGAGTTTGTCAAGATTTTAAATAATGTCGTCTTTTGGTAGATACAAATGCTGGTCCTTATAAAGTCACGAATTAGGTTCCTGTCTTACTGGTCCAAGTGACGAGCAAAACATATTTAATGTTGTGAAGAAAAATACCGAGCAAAACGTAATGGAATATTAGAGAAATATTCTTTTTTAACTTCTTCTAATCAAGGTTTGAATCATGAATTGTTTTGGTGAATTAAAGAATTACGAATCATGTCCAACCAATCATCTTCACTTAAAAAATTACAAAATATCTTCAAAATAATTCTACTCTGTTTAGAATATTTTTTGTATCTAAAACTATATAAAATAATACGGCCTGATGCATAAACTCAGGTACTGTCTTCAAATTAGACTCGGAATATATAGTAAGTTACATAAGATATCATTCATGTAACTGCATGCATTTTTTATGTTCTTGGTGTTGTGTTCTCCCGGCACAAAACAATAAAAACGCAGCGGAAACAAGAACCCACGAGCGATCCATGCGAAAGAAAACTCGTACAAAATTGATCTACATCTACTGTGTATACCTTTGAAGCGTGCGCTTCGGTTATCCTGCTCGTCCAAGATGCGCCGGATCTCTTGCACGTTCAAATGTCCGTGCCTCTATTCGTATCCACACGGACACAATCTCTCGACTTCGGGAGAACTACCTTAGTTGTGCTAGCAACTTGGGGTAGCTCGCAGAACACCAAGAACCTTACAGTAAGGTTTCGGCCAAGAGTGGAGGAGAGGAAGAAGAGAGGAAGGGAAGAAGGAAGCACACTTTTTTTTTCATTCAAAATGACTTGACCCCTTTTATATTCATCCCATGAATACCAAGAGTCATTTGACTCTTTGACTTCCCTTCATTAAAGCCAATAAAGAGCACATCTTTTCATGTGACTCTTCACCTTCTCTTCATCTAATGAAGAGAGACTTTTCTCTTTCCTGCATGCAACTCCGACCGGGCCTCTCGGGCTTCCGACTCGGTCTCCCGACCAAGTCTCCCGAGTGCCGAGCTAGTCTGCCGACTGCCGACCCAGTCTGCCGACTCCGACTCAGTCTGCCGACTCCGACTCAGTCTGCCGACTCCGACTCTATCTGCCGACTCCGACTCAGTCTGCCGAGTGTCGAGCTCCCGACCTGCGCTCCCGAGTTTCAAACTCGAGCTCAGATCTCCCGAGTTCCCAACTCGGGCTCGGACTTCCCGAGTTCCCAACTCGGGCTCGGACTTCCCGAGTTCCCCAACTCGGGCCCGGACTCCTCAGTTCCCCAACTCGGGCTAGGACTCCCGAGTTCCCCAACTCGGGCTCGGACTCCCGAGTTCCCCAACTCGGGCTCGGACTCCCGAGTTCCCAACTCGGGCTCAGGTCGGCCGATCACATTTTCCCGAAGTATTGTGTCCTTTGTATGTGACCCAATAGGTTCTTGCGACGTTGGCAATGCGCCTAAACACTTTAGACACATAAGCAATGAGCGGCATCTAACAATGCATCATTGCTACCCAAGTAACAAGAAAAGTCGAGATCCGACTAAACCTCCGTGACTATGATAGTGTATGACCTTGTCCTTCTATCCTTGATATCTAGATTGACCAATGAGGCATAGACCGTGTCATCCTCAATCAATCTTGTGTTTCTCGATCCCCGAGTAGACTCACTCAAACAAATGAGCTCAATATCTTATATTGACTCATCTGAGCATGGCCATGCGTTTCAGTAGTCCTACTCGATCAAGGGGCCCACAGATATCACTCCCGTCATATGGGAGGGATAGATCCCATCTACATCACTCACATCCCTCCGCATAATTCATTACATACCCAGTGATCGCCTTTATAGTCCACCCTGTTACGGGTGACGTTTGACGATACCAAAGTACATAACTCCTTATGTAGGGAACCGTAGTGACTTCAGGTCTAAGGACTATTCATACCAATAGTCATATGAGAAAGTCTATGACACTCATATGACAATCTATGAAACTTTCTCATGGCGGGTCATTCAGTACACATTCTCCAATGTATACCTATGTGTCAACTTGATATCACATATCCATGACTTGTGAGCTCAAGTCATCAGTTGACCTACATGCTAGTTTCCATGCATCAATATTGTCCCTGAATAATTGATGCTTGACTAGGAATAATTTAGTGTAGTGTTCTCTACATTATCTCACTATCGATTCAACCAATCGATATAATGTAGATAGGAACCTACTACACAAGGACATTATTATACTTAGTCATTCGGCACAGAATACAAAGTAAGTATAATAACCAAACATGCCTTTATTAATAATATGATACAAAATGTCCCTAGTCAATCATCACATAATTGGCTCTAGGGCTCCTACTAACACTTGGCTCTTGACCATGTAAATCCTTATTTGCAAATCATTGAAAGTATGCTAGTTCAGTCTTCGCCTTTTGGTTGCCTAGTAGGAGCTTTAGTATATCTCATGTTTTGGTGAGGCTGCTGCTCATTGGATAACATAAATGCAGCATTACATTTTTTTTTAAAAAATGAAAGATAACCTGCATGGCACACCTAGATCCTTGATCCGCAGATGATTTAATTTTCATAATTTATTTTCCATATTTATAAGCTGTTTTACTTGCTAGATTAGAACCTTGTTTTGTTGTTGTTGATAATTAATGAGTTATTGTGATTCTGTTGATGTTCTACAGGTCAGCTAAACTATTTTTCAATATAGTTGATGATGGGCAATGGTGAAATTGAAAGTGCAGATGAGGAAATGTCTTCAAGGGGTGGACAAAATCATAGACCTACGGTTTCTCATGAAGGATCCGGTGTCCAAATGATGTCTATGGAGTCTAGATTGCCCCCAGAGAAACCACTGAAGTAATTCCTTATTTGAAACTTTTATTATTTCCACTGATTCCGTAACTTGTGTCTCACAGGTGTCTCATTCTCAAAATCATTTTCTTGTTACCTATCGGCTTCATCATTTTTCAATATAGTTGATGATGGGCAATGGTGATAATTATCATGCTTTTGCAAATACAGTTTACTTTATTTTATAATATTTTCAATTTAATTACTATATGTAACTTGGTACCAATCTGCTATCTCTTAAGGGAGTATCAGGAGTTACAATCTCATTCATTGTTCATTGGGATAGAGGATGGTATGTATGTAGTGGTGTCGATGGACCATTCTTGAGCCGAGCACAATATGGGCTTGGTTGCCGGACCGGGCTACACATAATACACCATGTCTCAAGTTATGCCAAAGAGATTTGATATCAAATATGATTTCCTGATCTCACGATATAACTGTTTGAACCAAAGTGATCCAGCCTACCATTGACACCATTGAATGCATGTGTTCCACGGGAAATGATTCGCACAGTGAAAGTGAATGCTCAGTGAAAAATTTGACCGTCAATCGGCGGCACATCTGACGTCCGATCGCCGATCGGACACCACGGTGGCCTTCGATCGCCATCCCGAATCAAACTATACCTTGGGAGATGGTGAACCCACCGGGATCACCGACAATGGCGAACCCGTCGAGATCGGCAGTGAATGATGCGAGATCGCAATTACAGCGATCCCCGACGGGTTCACCGTGCCCCCAGAGTATAGTTTGGTTCGGGGAGGCGGCCTTTGGCCGCTGATGGTGTCCGATTGACGATCGGACGTCGGATGTGCTGCCGATTGACGGTCAAATTTTTCACTGAGGTATTCACTTTCACTGTGCGTATCATAACCCGTGTTCCACCCATCCCTCTAGTTTCTCTTGATTTTCTTAATGACATACATAAAGTGAGCCTTGGCCTTCCTGCCGTTGTGTTAGAATTGGAAGCATAATTTTTAATAATATTTTTTATTCTTCTAATAGAAATAGCAAATAAGAAAATTGTAAAGGAAACCTTTTCAAATAAAATCATAACCGTGTTGGGGAGATTTAGGATTGAGTTGTTGATAACTTTGTTGCTAGCAATGAATATCACTGGTGTTATGGGATGATGATGAGATTGTGTTACTGATGGTAGTGGTGATTGTGATGGAGGAATTATAATGTGAAGATGATTGGAAGTGGTGAGGAACTCAGGAACCCCTCTTTGATACCAAGTTGATAGGAACCCATGTCCTATCATGTAGAAAATCAAAGTGATGAAATAAAGGGATGAAATTTTCCTATGGTATATAGGCATCAATAAACATGTCAATATATATAGGCATATAAAAAGCAATACTGAAAAGCTGAGATGAAGTCCCTTTGAATTCTCTTGGCTTGAGTCATAATTAATGTCTGCAAGCCACATCATTGTTGAGTTGTAATGACTTCATTAGCTTGGCTTAAGATTTTCTTGTAATCAATGTGAAAGGATTTTGTTTAATTTTCATGAATGCTCAATGATAATCTCATTGTAAGTTGCATTTTTTTCGTTTTGTATGGGTTCAATGGCAACTACATCTATCCTTTTAGGCCTCATTTCTGCCATCAGGATAACTCCTGATGCATTCTGCATTCTGGTTCTACTGTGGTGGGCAATCTTATGAAGCCTTTTTTTCTTTCATTGTCATAAATCTTTAACTCTGTTTATTACTAGATCAAGGATTGGATTTCCTATTTCACATGCTAGGTTATGGAATATAATGTTATTAAATTTTGATAAATATGGATTTTTTTAGAACCAACTTATTTGCAATGTGCACCTTCACTTTTACTGCATATTTTACTAGCATAAGTTTTCTGTTGCTCCTTTTGTGGTCGATTGCTGAAAAAATATGTATATATATTTTCTCTGTAGGCCAATTAGGATACCATCGAAATCAATGAATTTTCCCAACACAATAGAAGGTCTCTCCCATGGTCATGATGGGTCTAACAATGTCCAGAGGGAATCAAAGTTGGAACTATTTGGTTTTGATTCTCTTGTTAATATACTGGGACTCAAACGGTATGTCATAAAATTTGAATCCGCTGTCTTTTTAACATTCATCCTCCTTTTTGTTGTTGTCATTGCTCAATAAATCATCAATTAGTTGCTTTTTTTCTCTAATTCATCATCAGATTTTAATGTTTGGCATATTGTTGCAACCAAGGTATAAATTCCAGTCCAGTATTAATATCAGACCTTCTGGACTGAATATGTATTTATCTCTCTGGTATATTGACAAGAAATGTTTTGAAACACTCTAGTTTGGCATATAGTTGGTTTACCTACTGTACTTGTGTAACTATCCAGTCTGACTTGTAGGTACAATTGGAATCATACATATTTAAACCTTGGATCAATCATCTTCTTCAAATTTTAATTGATTAAATGATTACAGTATGACAGGGGAACATGTTCAAACACCCTCATGCCCCAGAGATGGTGAGGAGATATCCATTGCTCTTGGGAGCCCAGAGGTACTCTTCTGTAATTTGCTTTTCTTTAGCTGGAAAAAATCTCAGGATATATATATATTCTAGTGAAGATGATACTTGAAAATCGATTAACATCTGTTATACTCTATAGGCGCATTTTTCCCTGTACTATGAAATTGAATTTAAGGCGGGTTTTGAACTGAGACCTTAGCAACAACTTTTAAGGTTCTTACAACTAAAATTACTAAGTCTCCTTGTATGCAATGTTTCTTTTCGTGTTTAGACTCTCTTTTATGCTTGTTTCTTGTAGTTTACTACTTCTTAAGTCAAATCTAAGGTGATTTTTATATTACAGATTATTCGCAACCATATTACTGTCTTTCATTTTGGTTGTCAATATTTCTTTTTGCAGGTTGCCAGTGCAAAGCTCGGGACTATGATGGGTGTTTTTGTACCTTGCTTTCAGAATATCTTGGGAATCATATACTATATCCGTTTTACCTGGTGAATTACATCATAATTTGACTTATCAATTTCCAATGCTAGGTTGAATGCATTAGGTGCCGTTTTAATTTCAACACTGTAACAACGCTAGTCAATTAGTTCGTAGTATCTAACATGTCGATTAAGTATCATGATAACCAATATAACAACGCTAGTCATTCTAATAGTCAAGAGGGATAAAGACTATTGAATTTTTAAAGGGATATTACACTATAGGACTTGGTTTAATGCCCAAAGACAAAGTACCTCACGTGAAGCTAGACCATATCGTGTGTAAACTTAATCCTCCTTCAACCAAGAGCATTGATATTATCTACGTTTAAAAGGAAACTCAAATATTAAAATAAAATTGAAAAGACACTTGGAGGTGACAGACACAATGTTGCTACAGTGGTTGAGAGGCTTCATAATGCAGAGTGCCTCAAAACTTTTTTGGAAGGAGTCTGTTGGACTTGATAAGGATACATTGATTTGATCTTCATTGAAACTTATTGATTGTAGGCGATAATATTTGGTATTTATTTTTTAGGATTGTGGGCATGGCTGGCATCGGTGAGGGTCTTCTATTGGTTGCATTTTGTGGATCTTGCACTTTCTTAACGACAATATCACTAAGTGCCATTGCAACAAATGGGGCAATGAAGGTAAACATTTTCTTTCTTGGAAAGATTTAGTATTTAGTTTTTGGATCCAAACCCATAAAGCTTTTGGATTTCAGTCTTGCTTGGAAAACTGGAATTAACATTGTTTAAGATGCATGAAACTACTAGCTATACTGCTCGACTCTAGTACAATCGTTCAATGTGAGTGTCGATGACACCAGGCAATTACTCCTAAGAATTTTTTTTACATATAACCAATAGGAAGGAATATGAGTGTCTACCTGGAGTTGGTATCCATGTGTTAGTACCTGACAGAGGTACCAAGAATCAAATACTACCTTGAAAATAGACTAACTTAAAGGAAAGTCTAAACAAGTCTTAGCAATTGATCCAAGATGGGAAGAACTGAAGATTTCGAGTACTCTTTCGTAATTAACATTGAACTTACTATGCTATTATGTTTTTAATGTTCTATTGCATGAATTTGCGGTTGCTTTGTTTGGTTGATCATTATGATATCTTTTATATGATAGCAATATAGATACATCGAAACAAAACCATATGATGCATCATGAATCTGGTTATCATCATCTATAAGGCTACAATGGATAGAAAACCAAAAACAACGGCAAGCAAATGGTCTAACTTGAATTCATTGCATTAGCCATTGATCGTACTTATCGCTAGAGTTCTGCAAGCGCGGAATTATTTTCTGCAGGAGTGGGTGGCAATCCGTAGTCCTTAATGGGGAAGAGAGAAGGAAAAAGAAGCTCTTTTGAATCCAAGGTTTAGGATGATACGATCATAAGATGCCCAAATCCATGAGCTTCTTCCCTTATATACCTAGCGCATACTATAGGACCATTTACATAAATCTCATATATCATTAACAACCCATTATTGTTAATGAACTAGGTTAACGAATCTACACATTGAATCCGCATATAATATCTAAACCCCCTTCATGCTACCACCATTAGATCACTTAATTGGGGTTTAGTTTTTTTAATGGTAATTAGTTGTGTGCGTGTGTTAATCAAGTCTAAGCCCACCTTATGGAGATTAAGCCCACCCATGTGGACTTAATCAGATTAAGATCACCCATGTAGACTTAATCCTATAATCTCCCACTTGGGTTATACTTGATCCCTTATACACCACACAACCCCTTAGTTGAGCTCAACATGCCAAAATTTTATGGGTTAAATAACCCTTTAAACAACCTGGTCCATTAAATCAATTAATACATGACTAAAGAAGTCAGAGTTACTATAACTGTAACAAGACCCAACAGTAATCACAATATATTATGGATGTGTAGTACAAGATGATACAAAATGTGATCTATAAGTGCCCATTCTCAATAAGTCCTCCTTATGACTCAAATCGGGTACAAATCATATTTACCAAAATCTAATGCTAATCCGCAGTGGTAAATCATGATTCATCCTTCTGACTCATATTTACAAAATCATATGCAAAACTGCAATGTAAATCATGATGTCCATACGTTCAAAAAGTAAAAAAACATATACACATGTAAAACTTTAGTGTGTACAACAAGCCAAAAATACATGTGACCATTCATATAGAGCATCACGCAAAATATGGATTCTTACATAATGGGCTCTTCATCAAAAGGAAGAACCCCATACTCAGGATGTGAAACACCTTGGGTGATAAACCCTTAGTGAGTGGATCCGCTAACATAGAATCTATCCTTATATGCTCTATCATAATTTGACCACTTTGAATTCTTTTTTTAACCGTCAGAACTATATGTCGATGTGTTTATATTTTGACGGACTGCGGTTATTCTTGGAATACAATTTTGTAGTTTTATTATCACAGTTAATCTTCAATGGCCTGCTAATGCCCTCGATGATCTGTAATCTTGTGATAAGATTCCGCATCCATATCCTGTGGTTGGAAGCTTCATAGTATAGGCTATATAAACTCTATTCATGACGTGGACATTGAATGATCTCAAACAATCTATATGCCTATGAAAAAGGATGCTTTACCAAGATTTTTCATTTCAAATTCACTAAATAGAAATAACTTGGTTTCTAGCAACAGACCCGTATCATTGCTTGCAAGAAATATATCGTCCACATATAGAACAAGTATTATAAACTTACTCCCACTGAATTTGATATACAAACATTGATGAATTGAATTCTCTTTGAAATCATATGAAGAAACCACTTGAACAAACTTCCCGTACCATTGACGAGATGTCTGCTTTAACCTATAAATGGACTTCCTTTCAAAGTTCTCCTGTTGCACCATAGATAGTTTCCTCAATGTTTCCATTGAGAAACGCAGTCTCAACGTCCATTTAGTATAGCTCTAGGTCATAATGAGTTACAAATGCCATGATTATCCTAATGGAGTCTTTCATCGAAACCGATGAAAAAGTCTCCTTGTTTTCAACATTGCCATGTGAATTCTGTTTGATTTTAAATATCCATTTATAACTAACAGGTTTCACACCTTCAGACACGACAAGTTCTCAAACGTCATTGTCTGTCATAGATAGAGCTGTCAGATGAGCCAACCCGTGGTGGGGCAAGTTGGCCCGTAGCGGGCCGGCCATTTGGTAGGACAGGGAGGGTCGACCCGTCATCTTGGAGGGTTGGGAAATCTCCAACCCAATCCAAGGCGGATCGCGGGTTAGGCGGGCCAACCCACGGTCCCATTAATTTTTTTTTAAAAAAAATCGTATATTCAATATTTTACTTCAGAACGTTTCATCAATCTAATGTATCAAGAAATATGTATTTTAAATGTAAATGGATACAAACGAGTACTGATGTTTAATGAAAAGTATTATTTTTTATTTCAAAATTATAACAAAGAAAGATAATAAATTGGCATAAAACTTGACTAACATGTGGTTCTCAACCTATGGGCTAACCCAAGCCCATCGCAGGCCGACTCGTGCGGGTCGTTGGCCTGGGCAGGTCAGCCCGCGGCGGGCTTGGGTTGCTAAAATTCCAATCCAACCCACTTAAATTATTTGGCAGGGTGGACCAACCCGATGAGCCCAACCCAAATTGATGGCTCTAGTCATAGACTTTATCTCTTCTCTCATGACATCGATTTATTTTTCTGGATGAGGGCATTATTTGACTTCTTGGAAGGATCATCTGTTGGTGTAATCGACCCAAGTTTGATCGGGTAGATCATGGATTTTGATGTGTATGTCAATATGATTAAGTTAGGTTTTCATATTGGTTTGATGCGTGTGTTTGAGTCTTGCAGGACTTGGTGAACGACATATAAGGAACAACGGAGTGGAGCATCTGAGGGACGAGAGTTGAAGGAAGAGGACTCCAAAGGGCGAGGCGAGGAAGTAGACTTCAAAGGCATACGCGAAGGATGACATGGAGACAAGCCGCGCCGAGGGACGAGAGCCGAAGGAAGAGAACTTCACGGGTCAAGCCAAGGAAGTGGACTTCAAGGTATACACGAAGGATGGACTCTGGAGAGGTTGAGAGTGAGTTTATAAGTTGGGCAGTCGACTGACAAGGGAAGCAGTCGACTGACAGCGCTGAGTGGAAACTCACAGAAAGACCAGTCGACTGGTCTAGGTACCAGTCGACTGGTCCGTTCGAAATTTAGTCGTTAGGCTAATCGTTGGCTGGACACCAGTCTACTGGTCATGGTGGTAGTCGACTGGTGTCGGGGCTGAGTTGTTTTGTTAACATCTCTCTCCTCTATTTAAGAGGAAGCTTTGGGGCATGAAGAGGTTATGAATTGTGATTGAAAAATCCTCTTCTAAGTGCTTAAAGCTTCCAAAAGTCTACTCTCTTCCTTATACTCTAAGTCTCATCTTGTAAAAGAGGAAGAGATCATTTTGTGAGGGTTTTTCCACCTTCAAGCTTGATTGAAAAGGAGAATAACATAGTGGAGTTTGAATGTGTGGGTGTGAATCCTTGGATTAGTCATCTCAAGGAGGTGGAGACCAAATAAATCAAGGGAGTTAGCATTGTCTTAATTGTTAATTATTTTTGGCTATCTTTCTTTTGTGCTTTGGCTAACATTTTGTAGGCAACATCCAAGAAAAACTATTCACCCCCCCCCCAGCTAGACGTAAAGGTCCTAACATCATCTTCCAACCCAATGTCAAACTAATGCTCTTAGAGATATACATAATCACGAGACATAGTGGATCTCCTTAGTGACATTTGATCTTGAGGTGGTTGGGAGTTGTGCTTAGTCGTAGGAGAGAATACCTTTATTTGAGCCGACGTGCCTTCCAATTGAATTGGAGAGGACATGGAAATATCATAGTCAACTACCCCATCCAATTGTGCAGCTTCAACAATGTTCTCCTCAGATAACATTTCCCTAACTTTATCGCTCCCACCATCCTTAATAAATTTAGCATTTCTCTTCTCAAAAAAAGATCTACTCAAGGGGTTGTACAACTTGAAACCTCTTATGTTTTTAGAATATCCTACAAAATGACAACTAACGGTTCTTGAGTCCAATTTTCTTTTGTTAAACCTATAGGGCCTAGCCTCAACTGGACAACCCTAGACATGTAGATGTCTAAGACTAGGTGCTCTACTTGTCCATAACTTGTATGAGGTTTTAGTTTCCGCCTTATTAGGAACTCTTGTTGAGTAGGTAAATCACAGTCTTGAGTGTCTTACCCCATAAAGACTCCGGTGGAGAAGAAAATGCAATTATACTTCTCACCATGTCTTTTAGAGTGTTGTTTCATTATTCTGCTATACCATTCTACTGAGGGGTCTCAGGCATGGTGCAGTGCGCCATGATTCCTCACTCTACAAGGTAATCCACAAATGACCCAGGATATTGTTCACCTGATCCGTCAAATTTACTATAGTATTCACCACCACGGTCTGATCTTACGACCTTAATTTTCTTACTAAGTTGATTTTCAACTTTAGCTTTGAAGGTTTTGAACATATCCAGGATTGCGACTTCTCGTGAATAAGGTACAAGTATCCATACCAGGAATAGTCATATATAAAGCTTATAAAGTATACTTGATCATTCCAAGAAGCCTTAAGGAATGATCCACATATATCTATATATATAAGCTCTTATTATCTATATAAGTTTTAGTGACTGTATAGCTTGTCAATCAAGGAACCAGTACCACACAAGATAGAATTTTGGAAAATACTGAACTTTCCATTTCCAAATGAATTAGTATATCCAGATTTGTCCAAATATAAAATTGAAATTAAGTTCCATTTAAAATATGACACTACAAATGTATTTTTCAAATTCAAGAGTACATTATTTCCTAAACAAAGTCTAAAGACACCTATTGCCTCTATACCTTCTTGCCAGTTTCCGTATAGATGAATCTTTTAGCATCAATTGGCATTCGACTCCTGAGGCAACTCTGCATAGTTACACTTAGGCTGCGTTTGGTAGGTTGTAATCCACCCTGTAATGTAATCGAGATTACATTACAAGTTGGATTCCTTTGTTTGGAATCACTTTAAGATTGTAATGTAATGTAATCTCGATTACAAAAGAAGTTGATGATTTGTAATCTGGATTACAAACCAAAACCTCCGTAATCTGGATTACATTACAGCTTGTAAAGTCGTCGGTCGGGCGGTGATAGTCGTTGGTCGCCGGCCGCCAGCCGCCGGCGACCACGGCCGCGGCCGCCGCGACCATCGCCGCCGCGTCCATCGCCGCCGGCGTCCACCGCCGCCGGCGTCCACCGCCGGCCGCCGGCGTCCACCGCCGGCCGCCGCCACCACCGCCGGCGGCCGGCGGTCATCGGTCGTCAATCTTGATTATATTACAGGATGGATTGCCCCTCACCAAACAAAAGAATCCAACTTGTAATGGTTATCAAAAATTACATACAACTCATTACCAAACATAACAATGTAATCAAGATTACATTACATTGCATTACAAACTTGATTACATTACAGACCGGATTACATTACCCTCTACCAAACGTAGTCTTAGTGTTATTAGGTTCAGTAGCTAGGTTGACTTCCGAGCTAACAAAGTTTAGAAGTTCATCTTACTTGACACGCCAGTTGACGTATTTGGGGCAATCATATTTCACCTTTTATTTTACAAAAGGAACAAGTTGTGCCCTAATCTTATTGCTTTTGCATCTTATGCCCTGAAGCCCCAGTCATTGCAAGTTGTTTACTCTTACTCTTACCATTACCCTTTTTCTTCTTCTTATTCAAATATTGAAATGAGGATGCAAAGTGAACATTATGAGTGTTATGTCTTATTCTCTCTTCTTCCGTACACACTGAACTATAAGCGCATTTAGTGCTCACATCTTTTTTTGAGTATTGTAACTTATCTTAAAGGTAGTGAACTATGTAGGCAGAGAGATTAGAATGAGGTTCACAAGGACACTTTCAGACATGTGTAAATTTAGTGTCTTAAGCCTTGTAACCAAGTTTGACATCTCCATGATGTCAAACTCTACATAGTTACACTTGTGTGTAGTTGCACTAGTATCTATCCACCAAGTGTTATTAAGTATAGTAGCTAAGTTGACTTCTGAACTAATAGAGTTGAGAAGTTCACCTTTCTTGACACGCCAGTTGACGTATCTAGGGCAATCATATTTCAGATGACTTTTCTTTTTACAAAACACACAATATGGGTTCGGATCTTATTACTTTTGCACCTTGTGCCCTGAAGCCCAGTCACTGCATGTTGTTTACCCTTACTCTTATCATTACCCTCTTTCTTCTTCTTATTTAGACATCTCTAACTTTAATGTCTTAAGCCTTGTAACCAAGTTTGACATCTCTATGTTGTACTCCCTAATGCTACTCTTCCCATTATACTATATGGACACTAACTTCGTAAGAAGTATAGTAGTCTCGACCTTTTCATTTGAGACGAATCGATATACTAACTCCTTAATGAAGGTCTTAGCATGTTCATTCTTAGTTATCAAACCTCTAAGTGATTCCAGAATAGACATCTTCATAGACTAATGTGATTCAATTGTTCCCACTTATCAAAGATCACCTTTTGATCCGCAATGGAATCACTGGTCAAAGGTGCAGGGTGATCAAGCCTAAATGCAAAGTCTAGATTCATGCAGCCTAAAAGTACTGTGATATGCTCTTTCCATTGTCCAAAGTTTGTGCTAGTAAGCATGGAGATGTTCTTCAAATTAGCCAACATTGAGCGCACTACATAAACAAAAGCAAATAACATAGCTCAATTTAATAAACAAGGCATGTGTCTTTATAGTTGTCCAGTAACAAAATGCAACAAACAAATATGCAATTTATGGCATTAATTGAGATGTCTAGTGCAACATTACATTAAGTCTTTGGACTAAATTGAAACTTGAGCCAACACACTATGTGCATAATTAAGAAGTCAAACTAGACTTGTCAACTTTCTTAAACATATATCTGACATAAGGATGATTTTCCTTTGGGTCAATCACCCTTAGCATCGATATACATCCCTCTACTCTAATACTCCTAACTCCCTAATAGTCTTCTCTTTGGCGATAGTATAGGTTCGACTAAGCAGCAAGAGCGAGAAAGAATACAGGAAAAAACTGCTTAAAACTGAGCTAAACAAATATACTAATATCTGATATCATTCGATATTGTAAACATTGATTTGTATCTGCAGCCGACTAATCCATAGCAGTCAAGTCTTTCAGTCGAATCAAAAAGCTTCTATGCCCAAGTTATTAAGCATCAGTCGATTGGATCCTTATAGCAGTCGATTGATTTGACAAGAACCACTCAAATGCTTCAGTCGAATCAAAAACATCAATCGACTAGGACCTTATAGCAATCAAGTCGAACGCTTCAGTCGAACTGAAAACATTTTGTGCATGACCTTATGAGCACTAGTCCTTACATTAGTTGACTGATTTGATAACACTTGAACCAGTCGAACGCTTCAGTCAAATCAAAAACCTTCTGTTTGCGATTCTAGGCACATTAGTCGATTGAGACTTGATAGTAGTAGACTGATTTGATAACAATTTAATGATCCAATCAAACCAAAAATATTCTGTGTCCAAATTTGTTGCTATCAGTCGACTAGTAGTTAGGAGATTGAGTTTTCTGCTACTCGCACGTGATAGTATGGTGGTGGAAAATCCTATTCCTCGATCGTTCTTCGTGTTCTTCACGAAATATGGTGAAAAACTCTAAATGTAGGTAAAAACCTAATCTATCCATTGCTATAATCGACAGATACATATCGATTCGTTCATCCATATGGAACTAAATGCAATATTGATGTATATTTTCCATATCGCGAAAATAATCCTTATAAGGTTATAATGGATAGAAAACCGAAAACAACGGCAAGCAAATGGTCTAACTTGAATCCATCACATTAGCCATTGATCTTATTTGTTGCCAGAGTTCCTGCAAGCGCAAAATGATCTTCTACGAGAGTGGGAGGCAATCCGTAGTCCTTCTCAATGGGGAAGAGGAGGAAAAAGAAGTTCCCTTGAATCCAAGGTTCAAGATGATAGGATAATAAGATGCCCTAATCCATGAGCTTCTTCCCTTATATACCAAGCTCATTCTATAGGGACCATCCACATAAAGCTCATACATCATTGATAGCCCATTAATGTTAATGAACCAGGTTAACGGATCTACACATTAAATCCACAACCAATATCTAAACTCCCTTCATGCTACAAGTATTAGATCACTTAACTGGGTTTAGTTTCTTTAATGGGAATTAGTTGTGTGTGTTAATCAAGTCTAAGCCCACCTTATGGAGATTAAGCACACCCATGTGAACTTAACCGGATTAAGACCACCCATGTGGACTTAATCCTACATTATATTCGTTGTTGCATGTTTGATATATTTAGCCCAAGGATTATTAGTTAGACAAATTTCAAGTTAACATTTAGTTTGAACATTCAGGGAGGTGGACCATATTATCTCATTGGTAGGTCCTTGGGTCCAGAAGTTGGAGTTAGCATCGGACTATGCTTCTTCCTTGGCAATGCAATTGCTGGTGCTATGTAAGTCTATCTAGTTTTCTTTTTCATGGTTTTTGTATTTCTCTTTTGCACTTTATATTTAGATCTCTGTTGTTTCTCTGTTTTAAATGTGTGTGAAAGTTATTTAATCACAAGATATGGAGCATGTAGTGTTTTAAGTTTTTGCTTCTTTGCTGCTACTTCAATTTTTTAATGACTTCAGGTATGTCTTGGGAGCTGTGGAGACCTTCTTGGATGCTGTGCCTGCTGCTGGATTGTTTAGAGGTAATTTACGTTGGCAGTTAGATTTCTCTGTTCACCAGAAAATAGGAAAAAATAAGATAAAATAAATCTCTTCTATTTGATGCACTTATGGAGTTGAGGTTTGGATATTCAGCTTGTGTAGATCAAACCACCAGATTGAGCATGAGGTTACCTGTTAGGTGTGCTAATCTTTCAAGATTTGTAAATTTTGGCATATGCTTTCCATTATTAATACAAAGCAAATTTGCAATCGTATTGCAAGAAGATATTGGTTGTGAAAAAAAGTGCATATATTTAGAGCTAAATTTACAACAATTGTATGTTTTTTTTGTTGAAAACAAGTTTGTCGAATTACAAGGACCTCTAGCGTTCCTTGAAATTTCAAAGTTCAATCACCCTTGTGAATTGCCTTCAATGAATTACAATGCTAGTAAAAACTTAGTATCGTCATTGAGCTCATTTGTAAAAATATGTAATGAAGATCAAAGAAGGTTACATGAGGCAACTAAGGGACTGCGGACGAGAAGCACCAAGGTGGTGTTGGAGCAGCTCATGAAGGATGAGTTGGCACGGCTAAGTTGGTTGGCTTGGTGGCTTCAGGTCCATTAGAGATTTGAGAAGAATAATATGGGACATTCAAGTGACAAAAGGCGAAATGCTCGCTCCCAGCGCCCCCGCCAGCCCGTCCCAGGACCAACACGGAGAAAATAAATCACGGTGACTGAGAAGGTAAGAGGTGGGGGGGACTTTTTACACAGGGTATAATATGGGACATTCGAGGAACTACAGGATGAGGAGTGTCAAGGTCGATGACAGTCGGAAGAAGGCGAAGTATGTTGGTGAAGCATGAAGGATGATATATAAAGCGAGTTGTGTGCTTAATGTATTCGAAGAACGAGTAACTTGATGGTAGACAACCTTGGTGAAGAAGTTAAACTATGGAAGGTAACCTATGGTATGCGAGTTGTGAGAGTTGAGATAATGTATCCTTGGGAGAGGATAAATCTCAACTTAGGTCAAACTCGGTCATTAGGATGATCATAATCAGCTAGAGGTGAGTCCAGTGATTAGAGATGAATCTAGTCGATTGGCGAGCTAGGTCAATTAAGGAGTCAACTCAATTTGATCGACCGATGAATAGAATTTTTTTTGTTCATGGCTAAGTCTATTAGATAGTTAACTAATCTTTAGTGATTTAGTCAATCACTAATGAAAATTTTTGGAGTATTAGGAAAAGTCGGAAGGAATTATTGATCTGCAAAGTTGTATTGTAACAATCGAATTACCTAAGGGCAATAGTGGAGTGGTCAATTGTTAATGGAATTCAGTCAACTCAAGTAGTCATTGGCAGATTCAGGTTGAAGCGACCTGGAAACCAATCAACTGATCAATAATAGATCAGTATAGCAACAAGAACGCTTGCAGGTGCAAAGGCTAAGGGGGCGCAAGGTGGATTTAGAGATTGCATATATGTTATTGAGTCTTTCATTGTAATTCCTCTAAGCTGATTGTATGTTCTTGTGCTCAGAATTTTTTCACCTTCGGAGGGTCTCCACAAAGAAGAAAGATAGTGGGCTTTTGGAAGAGACTCATCAACGATTCATACACTATGGAGTAGGAATGAGGATTCACAACCATGTTACATAAGCTTCTTAGCAATAGTGTTATGTGCAATTTTTGTATTTCGCTGCATTAACTCTTATGTGTACTTACTAAGGTATAAGTAAGAGTAGTATATTTATAAAATAAAATTAAAAAAAAAGTAAGAGTAGTATAAATTGGTAATTGTAGGTACAATCATTATTCACCCCCTCCCTTAGCTCATTCGTCCATCCACATGACACCGTTGCTAACATCAGACTCACTAAGTAGGGGTTTTTTTGGCATGAAGAGCAAGATCTGAACTGGCACCTGTTTTGTTTATGGGTTTGCTCGGGCTCCCTAGAACTGCCAAACCGACAATACTAGTTAACAGTAGACTCACATCTGGCACGTTCATTGAATGGCCTGTTGAGCTGATCCCTTGTAGTGATCAGTGCGCCTTTAAGCCTAAATTTAGAATACATATCATCTTGGTCAGTCCACCAAACAGGTTCAACTTTTGTCAAGACTAATCCTTTGAATGGGCTAATAGTAGTTTTAGCCTAGCTCAGCCCAGTTGATCTTATATTCTTTTTCAAAGAGGTTCAGCTTTTGTCAATTGAACCTTGGGATGCTCTATATTTGCATCTCCTATAAGCGTTACATTGTAGTTGCTTTGCATCTATTATCTATTGAATAGGACCAGTTACACCACGATCTATGAAGTGTCTTTTTTAGTTGCTTCTGTGTCAAAAAGAGCTACCTCGTTTATCTCCTAAGTTATACCATGCATTTATCTCTATGAATGTTACTTTACTTCAATTGGCTCTCTTATCAACCCTTCACACTCTTCCTGAGTGGTGCAAGGCATGCTTTGGTTCCTAAGTTCACAATTCTCGTACCTCCTACCACCATGTTGTACAAGACCAATAAAACACCTTTGTTTGCGTATAGCTAAAAACTACTTAGTCATGCTCCAACAAATCCTCAGAACACTCTGATCCACTTGTTGCCTAACATCACCCCAGATGCTGCCTCTAATTTGGACCTTCCCATTGTTCTTCACAAAAGTACTTCAGATTCTGCCTCATACTTGAACCTTCCTTCACAAAAGTATTAGAGCATATTCTAGTTCACACTTAATTTTTTTGCTTTTTATCCTATGCTTCACTGTCACTTAAATATTCTTCTTTTTTGCCCTCTTTATCTTCAAAATAAATTCCTCGGATTGTCTCAGAGGCTCTTTGGGATCTGAGTTGACAGTAGAGTTGGTTCATCTTTCTCCTACAAAGTCTACTATGGGCCACAAGTTGACTTTTATTGTTAAATGCTTTTATGATGGACTGTAGACCAGCTAAAGTTTGCCTAATGGTTAAGGGATAGGTTGTTTGTACTGATAATTTTGACATTTTTTTCTCTTGTGACGAGATTACTTCAATTTACCTCTAATCTTAGTCGTTGTCTTTCACTATATCAGGCAACCTTCGAGATATAATTTAATTTCCTCAAAGAGTAAAACGCTGACTGTCTTAGCTAATCAAGAGGAGAGACAATATATCATTATGGCCATAGCGGATGTTGTGAGCTCACTTGGATCAAAGAATTGTAATCAAGTTAAGACATGCTCTCATGAAGCTTACGAAGTTGTATTATGATAATCAAACTGCTTGGATTTTAATCCAATGTTCCATGGAAGGACAAAATAGATAAAGATTGATTGTTACTTCATCAAAGAGAGCAAAAATTGAATAAGATTCCACTGCATTTGGAGCAGATCTGCTAATCAAATCCTTAAGATGCTCTAGAATTAAATATAATTGTCACCAGCTAGATTTTCCTGATATATTTGAAGTAGATCGAGGGGAATGTAAATATCATACATACTAAGAACCTACTTGTTTACAGCGATGAATAATAACATAAATAGAGGGACTACCTGGGTAATTAACACTAATAATCTCTGTGACAGTTGAAAATAGAGTTGGCATGGGCACTGTGATCATAGTTTTGCAGATAATATATGAGATTAGATTGTTGTAGTATCTATTTGGTGATATTGAAAAAGTACAGTGTATGATTGTATGAGAAATTGATTTTAAGGAAAAATAGGCAATAATAAGAGAGAGGATGATGTTAGCCAAGAGCAAATAACAAAATGAGCTGAGTTTAATTCTTTGGTGAGTAGAAAGAGTAACAAAGCATGGACAACCAGTACAGCCATTAAGATGAGTGTTGAAATGGGAGTTAATTCCTGATCAAATACAATAAATTTGCAGGAGAGATCAAACTATTTCCTCATATACAAGCATGCGGAAGTAGAATCGTAGAGATATTTTGAGAAGTTGCTGAAATACCACTTTATGTAAGGAAAGACACAAACTTTCCAACGAAACATTACACAATATTCTTGAAAATATGGTTTAAAACTTCGAGCCGTGTTGGAGTGGTGTTTCATTTTATGACCGGAATGATATAGTTTTGATACCGTATCGTGTAGTACCAATATGGTTTCATATTTTTTAAATATATTAATTTTAAATAAAATTTTTAACTTAAAATTTTAAAAAATAAAATATTTTTTTTTAAAAATGCGGATTATGGTGCCCTTGCGAGCCCGCGGAGGTCGCCATGGGACCTCCGCGACCTTGCGGAGATCGCTATGGGATCGAGGTTGCCGGTGGTGCTGGTGTTGGTGCCGGTACAAGTATCAGGTGGTGGGAGGAACGACAAATTCATTCATTTCACCCGACATGGTACGAAATTTTAAACCAAGAAAATACATTTTTTTTTAGGTTCAGCTTCTTTAGTGTAGGACACTGTTAGTTTAAGGATATGTTTTCCTTTAATGCAACAAGGACCAATGCTTCATTTATCTGATTTCTTACTTGTTGTTTATCCTTATTAATTGTATTTCTTCTGCTGTTTTTAGAAACTGTCACACTCATCACTAACAGCACTGCTGCTGATGGTACAATAACTGAAGTAATGACAACTATATCAACTCCAAGTATGCATGACCTGCAAGTTTATGGAGTTATTGTGACTATCCTTCTCTGCTTTGTTGTGTTTGGAGGAGTAAAGATGATAAACAGGGTCGCTCCAGCTTTCTTGATTCCTGTACTTTTTTCACTTTCCTGCATATTCATTGGAGCTCTTTCAGGTCCAAGGGGTGATGGCTCGAGTAAGATTCCTTTATTATTTTTCTCTTTTTAATCAAAACTGATTACTATTTATGTACGCCAATTTTAAACTCTTCTATGGATGAGTTGCATCTTTTTCTTTCGTTGTTTGTGGACTCTCATGCATATGTTGCTCTCTTTGGGAGTCTGGAACAGGTGGTATAACTGGATTGAGATTAAAAACATTCAAAGATAATTGGAGTTCTGATTATCAGTTTACTACAAATGCGGGAATACCTGATCCAGACGGACCTATATACTGGAATTTTAAGTAAGTCTTATTACGTTTAGCATATCTATGTTTTCCCATAAGAATAATGGTGAGGTATAGTAGTATGGTTTTTAAAGGGCTATCCCTATTTGTTTGCTTGAATTGAATATTGCCTTAAGGTCCGTGCTTAAGATCTGCTGATAAGAAATTTTGTGTTCTGGGGCTAGTGGAAATTGGCTGTGATATGACAAAGCATGAAATTTAATGAATATAAGTAACTCACAGTTGTATGCTGAGATGAAGGAAAATATCATCGCTATATTATAAAACTTTGATGGACGAGAGTATTCAGCTTATGTTATTTTCATTTTGAGAATTTAAACATGTTCCTTGGAATTGCATCTCATTGTGCTTTTGGAAACATCGAAGCTTCAAAACCAAGTCCACCAGACAGTACCAGATTTGTTTACTAGATCAGTTTGTTGATATCCGAATTGGAAGAGCGTGTGAGTTCAAATTTCATATTAAAATTTCTTATGCAGGATATCATCTGTGCTAGTTGGCTATGTTTGCTTTATGTATTAGGTTGGAATTTAGCTTAGGCATCTTCCTTTTTGTGTATATATAATATGTACAAGTTAAAATTGTAAAGAAGCAACTTTATATTTATATCTATTCTCTCTTTTTATTCTTTGTAGTGCATTGGTGGGTCTATTCTTTCCAGCTGTAACAGGAATCATGGCTGGTTCTAACCGATCTGCATCTTTGAAGGATACACAGCGCTCTATACCAATTGGAACACTTTCTGCAACACTTATTACCTCCTTTTTATATTTTATATCAGTTATAATTTTTGGATCCTTGGCCACTCGAGAAGAGCTACTGACAAATCGGTAAAGAAAAGTTCCTTATGTTATCATACAGATAGTGCGTGAGAGTATAAACTATAGTCCTGTAACATCTACAGAATCTATCACCTTGCTCGCAAATCAAACTTCTGTTTAGTCTTGTGAATTTGCAATTTTTGTACCTTACTCTGGCACTTGAAGCTGCTGTTTCTACAAGAGCATAAATTTGTCTATCAAAAATTCACACGCCAGAAAGAAGAGTTTTGCAGGTCCTGAAAAGGGAAAGAACATGTGGATGTGATTAACTTAATCATCTTGTTTATATGGTATTTTTATGATTTCCTCATCATGAAGCTTCTTAATATGTTTCCTTACTTGAAAACGTAGCTCTGCTAGGAAGTTAACAGTATGTTAAAGTAGGCCAAATTACAGGAAAATGTTCTTTGATTTGAAGAAAAAAGTGCCTCGAAGGCTGTAACATCAAACTCTTGTGCTTGCAATATTCCTGTGTTTCAAACCTAAATGTTTATTCTCGTTGCTGGACCTATTCCTTTATTGTGCAGGCTTCTTACCGCTGAAGTTGCTTGGCCCTTTCCAGCAATTATCTATGCTGGGATTGTTCTCTCCACTTTAGGTGCAGCACTTCAGAGTTTGACAGGTGCACCACGCTTGCTTGCAGCAATAGCGAACGATGACATTCTCCCAGTTCTTAAATATTTCATGGCCACAGAAGGAGAACCCCATTTGGCAACTCTCTTTACTGCCTTTGTTTGTATCAGCTGTGTTATAATTGGAAACCTGGATCTGATAACACCTACTATAACTATGTTCTTCCTGCTTTGTTATGCTGGAGTCAACTTATCTAGCTTCCTTCTTGACCTACTTGATGCTCCTAGCTGGCGCCCTAGATGGAGATTTCACCATTGGAGTCTCTCACTTCTTGGAGCATCTATTTGCATTGGTATGCCCATTTGCATGGAGAAAGTCATTTCTTTTTGCTAGCCTAACTAGATCTTGAGGTGTCTAATTTGAAATTGTATAATATACAAACTACATCAAATGGATGTGCCAGTTCTAGACCAAATTGCAGTGTACAAAAGAAAAAACCAAGTATGAAAATACAAAAGAATTAGCAATTACCACATAACTCAGGCTTCAGATATTTCTTGTACAAATTAACTGGAAACATTGGCCAAGAAGTTTGTGCAAGTTCTTATCCATCAATTTGTTTACCTTATTAAGTCAAGAGTGAATTGGTTTGCTACTGGTTGTGACTGATGCTGTTATGCTAAATCCTCTAATGACTATGGTTTAGTCTATTCGTGACAAATTTGAAAACGAATGGGCCATATCTGATCAACCATATGATATTCTATTGCTTTCATTTTTTAAGGATTTTACATTTTGATTCTTTTTTCTAAATTGAACGCCTGCAAGTATATTGTGTTTTCTTAACATGGAACTTGAGAACTAATATATGGTGTGTTAAGCTAGATCTTGCTTGTAAGCTCATTCCTTTTCCTCTTTCTTCTTACAGTAGCTATCAAGAAATAGTGAATTACAAACTCAATATCTTGTCCCTAATTGTTTAGCTTTAGAAAAGCAGTCCTTGTGCATTTTTTTTTCAATATTTCTGAGATTATTTTTGTTCTGTCCAGTGATCATGTTCCTCATCTCCTGGTCATTCACTGTGGTGTCTCTGGCCCTTGCTAGCCTCATATATTATTATGTGAGCAAAAAAGGGAAGGCTGGAGACTGGGGGGATGGATTCAAGAGTGCCTATTTTCAACTAGCCTTGCGTAGCCTTCGATCACTGGGAGGTATGCCTTGGCAAGATACTTGTTTTGTTATGATTCCAAGGAAAAATATGCTGCTAAATACATCTTTTGCTGATTGTTAATTATAAATACTGCCGTCACGACGAATCTTGCTTTAGCAGAGCCTCTACGAATGTTTGGTTTCTTATAATTGTCGTTAATTTGTTGCAGCAAACCAGGTACACCCTAAAAATTGGTACCCTATCCCGCTCATCTTCTGCAGACCGTGGGGGAAGCTACCTGAAAATGTTCCTTGCCACCCAAAACTAGCGGATTTCGCTAACTGCATGAAGAAAAAAGGTCGCGGGATGTCAATCTTTGTCTCAATTATTGATGGTGACTATCATGAATTGGCAGAGAATGCCAAGATCATCAGCCGTCAGCTGAGCACCTACATCAATTACAAACGCTGTGAAGGCGTAGCTGAGATTATAGTTGCTCCAACAATGTCCGATGGCTTTCGTGGTATTGTCCAGACAATGGGACTAGGCAACCTTAAGCCCAATATCATAGTTATGCGATACCCTGAGATATGGCGCCGGGAGAACCTCTTCCAAATTCCATCTACTTTTGTCAGCATCATCAACGATTGCATTACCGCCAACAAAGCAGTCGTAATTGTCAAGGGCCTCGACGAATGGCCGGGTGAATATCAAAGACAATTCGGCACGATCGACCTCTACTGGATCGTGAGAGACGGGGGACTCATGCTTCTCTTATCCCAGCTCCTCCTGACAAAAGAAAGTTTTGAGGGTTGCAAGATTCAAGTCTTTTGCATTGCCGAAGAGGACACAGAAGCTGAAGTTCTCATGGCTGATGTTAAGAAGTTCCTTTACGACCTCCGCATGCAAGCTGAGGTAATTGTTTTGACAATGAAGTCATGGGAGTCGGGCACTAACAATGCAGCAGGCCAACAAGATGAGTCGATGGAGGCATTCACGGGCGCTCAACGCCGAATCGCAAAGTACCTTTCTGAGATGAAGGACGCTGCCAAAAGTGCAGGAACCCCCTCCTTGATGGCTGATGGGAAGCCAGTCATTGTGAATGAGCAGCAGGTCGATAAGTTCCTTTACACGACTCTGAAGTTAAATTCGACGATACTTGGATACTCACGAATGGCAGCTGTCGTGTTGGTCAGCCTCCCTCCACCCCCTCTAAACCACCCAGCGTATTTCTACATGGAGTATATGGATCTCTTAGTTGAGAATGTGCCCAGGATCTTGATAGTGAGGGGATATAGGAGAGATGTTGTCACCCTCTTCACATAATTGTAATTGCCAGCTTTTTGTCTTGATTTTTATTTTTTCATTAAACTCCCAATCATTTCATTCATTCTTTTTGGACTTACGGGAACCTCAATTTTCATATACTTGAAAAGTGTATAAACATGGCTGTTTCTTTCGTTTTTGATACAGCAATCTCAAGTGTATAGATGCTGCCTGTCAAGATCAGCAAATGTTATGCTTTTGTTGATGTTGGCCTTGTGCCAATTGGAAAGGCATATGCGAAGCATAATGGGAATTGACCTAAAATTTATCTAATTATCTGTTTATTAACTTTTCCTCTGTCTTTTGGATCCACATTTCGATTTACACTTTCATCATGGCTTGTCGAACACCACTATTTGGGATTCTGATGAAGCGAATAAATTTGAAATATATAATTATTATATTAACCATTGAAATTCCACATTATTGACTTTGAGAGAAAAAAATAATAATAAATTAACTCGCCATGAAGTCTGGCATTGATTCCCAGTTGATTGCTACGCTGATAGACTTTTATAATTAAAACAGGTAAACAATATTGAATTCGTGAGGGTGGAGTTTTTTAAATACTTTCGAGGTAAAATAATTTTAAAAATTTCGTCAAAAATGTTTGCGGACATTTTTATTTAGAATTATTTTCCTTTTTTTTCAGGTAGTGTTTTTTTTAAAAAAAAATAGGTTATTAAAAGAAATTTTTTTTTTAAACTCCTCAATTTTAAACTCAATTTTACATATAATCCTCATTCAAAATTTTCTTTACATGCAATCCCTGATAGAATTGACAAGACAGTTCTGTGAATATTATTTGAAGAAAATTGAGTATAAAAATTAAAAATTTAAATATGTGAAGTTGCATCCACCATATCAAGAAATTATATACTTAATTTTCACTTTTTTATATTTATTTTTTATTCTTTTATATTTATTTTTTACTAATGTATATTTAATTTTTTATTCTTTTATACTTAATTTATCAGTGAGTAAATATAAAAAATTTATTAAATGGGGAGTAAAAGTAAAAATCAAATGGAGATGGAGAAATTTTTTTTTTTTATAATTTACAGTTATTAAAAATACTAATTATATAATAATAATTTAATTACTTTGAATGCCGGCCCGCCTCCGTCCCGTCCAGATTTGTTGCTGAAACAGGGAAAGGTTTTAATGGAACAGGTAGGCTAGCTATTAATTATATTATATATTATATATTCCCGGTCATGTCGAGCTTTCCACGATGCCAACACGCGTCACGTCGCGTCGCGTCGCGTTCCGTTCCCAGCTAGATGCATTCCCCTCGCTCGCCCACCTGCCCTTCGCGACCTGTAGACACCTCACTCCTCTTGTCCTGCATGCTGTCTCGTCAATCCTTCCTTCTCTTCGCCCGGCTTTCTAACTTATTCGTCGAGGTCATGGACCGAACCGGCCGGCCCGGAACTTAACCTCTTAATTGCGTGTTTTAATAGCATTATTATTATATTCTTCGCCGTTCATCCGCTTCTTGCTGATTAAATTGGGTGGATTAATCGGGCCATCGGGACTATATACAGCGATAGAACGATTAATTATTATTTTAAATATTTACGATTCAATCCTCAGTTACGGTATATTTGTAAAAAAATTTCCTCTAAATGGGACGCGAATTTTGGGACATTGGGCTTCTAGACCGTTCACTGCGAGCGCTTCTTGATTTATCCTGGCGGTCGGTGAGAAATTTTCGTGTGACCGGATCGATCGTCCGAGGTTGATTGAAAAAATCTTGTTAATTATTATTTTTGAGTGGATTAACCGGTCACTTGGATCATGATTAGTCGGATAAAGGATTAGATATTAGACATGACAAGTGACATCTTGATAACGTCATCTCCAATAGATACACCATTGCATCAAATATGATGTGATTTTCACACCATTTCACTCTAATGGATACATCATTTTGCAATACCAAATTTGATGTTACAATAGTGCATCACCAAATTTGGTGTTGTAATGTTGCAATACCAAATTTGGTGATATTAATATTTTAATTATTTTTATATTTTAGAAATTTATTATAATATATAATGAGTAAATATAATATGTATTAGTACATATTATATTACTAATAAATATCATAAATAAAAATTAATTTATAATAAATATTTAACCCATAAATATTTAATATTATTAATTTTTTATTATAAATATAAATTAAAAAATATAATAACATATTTTAATTTTATTAAACATAGTTTATTTATAAGCATATTTTAATTATAATTAAATTTATAAACTATATCACTAATTTAAAAAAATATAATAAAATAATTAAAAATTTGATATGCATAAATATAAATACATCATCTATTATGTTGACATACAAAATAAAAATGACACTTGACACAAAATCAAAATATTACTAATAATCACTTAAATGCATAGGTAATACAACACACATAAATTTAAAAACATTTAGAGATACATAAAAATCATACTGAGATATTTAAACCTAACAAATAACTATAAATAAAACACACAAACTTAAAATAACTTCAATAATATTACAATACTAATATTCCAAAAAATCACTCCCCGTTCCACTCAAATAATTATGATATTGGCTGTAAAAATGCGCAGGATTCTGAGATTCTTGATCTTCACCTTGATATTGATTGAATTGTGATTTTTGTGTTTGTATTGGAGATGATTGAGATCCTTCTCCTTGATTTTGAACTGGATGAGATCCTTGGACTTGCGTTCTCTTTTGCATAATTCTAATTTGTTCATTGCGGATATAATCACGCATCATTGGGTCAGAGATCGAGTTCAAATTTTTAAATAAAATTTTAGTTTCTTCCTTGTATATCATAACATTTGTCATTTTTATAGTAGCAGCAGTACTTGCATTCATTACCTCAACAAGTTGAGCATTAATATGAATTACCTTTGCAATTTGTTAATCATTTTTTTTCTTCATTTTTGCTTTCTTCACTCCAGGAGGTCGTTTACTAGAACTACCACCACTATCTGAATCAGTGATATTCAGATCAAAAGTAGCCATAAAAGGAGACGGAGTACGAAATTCTTCCTCAGACAATTGTTGTTCAGATGAACCAGTATTAGCATTTTGTCGTCGCGATTTGACGCCTGCAGTATTCATATCATCAGTACCAAATTTTTCAATATCTTTGAGTATATTCCAGACATGATCAAATTTGAAACCCTTTGTATATTTCGGGTCTTGTGCTAACAATACTCTGGCACAAGTTAACTGCAAGAAAACAATTGGACATTAGATATGAAGTTAATGTTATTAACGAACATAGACTTTGATTATAAAATTTAGATAGTCTAAAATAAATATGAGCATAACAACTTACAATATCTTGTTCAGATGCTCTACATGGATTCAAATGTTCGATTTGTCGTATGCAACCTTTCATTTTGGATGCTGCACTAAGCATAAGAAGCATTCTTTTTTGCAAAGATCTTTACGGTCGGTAACAATGCACAAAATTTGGATCTGCATGATACTCTTTCTCAATTCTAGCCCAGAATTGATCCTTCGACTGGTTGATTCATATGATTGGATTTTATGAAATATGAAGGTAAACATGACATAGGTGTTTATCTTCTTCAATTGAGTATGAAAATTGTCGGGAGGTGGGAGTTGAACTCATTTTGATCCAAAGAAGATGATACTCTCAAAAAAATTGTTGGCATAAGATGTGTTATACCAAGATCTGATAAGCCATTATATAGGGGAAAATGTGAATATAAAATTGTTAGGTCATGTCATCTGCACACAAAAAAATTTGTGATATTATTATTGTTATGTCATGTCATCTGTGCAATTTTGTCCAAATGTGTTCATTGTTAGGTCATGTCATCTGCACACAAAAAATATGTGTTCAATGTCAGGTCACGTCGCCTGCTCAACTTGTCTCGATGTTGTCATTGTTGTGTCATGTCATCTGTGCAATTTTATCCAAATGTGTTCATTGTTGTGTCATGTCATCTTCACACAAAAATATGTGTGTTCAATGCTAGGTCACGTCGCTTGATCAACTTGTCTCGATATTGTCATTGTTGTGTCATGTCATCTGTGTAATTTTGTCCAAATGTGTTTATTGTTGTGCCATGTCATCTGTACACAAAAATATGTGTTCAATGCCAGGTCACGTCGCATGCTCAACTTGTCTCGATATTGTCATTGTTGTATTATGTCATCTGTGCAATTTTGTCCAAATGTGTTCATTGTTGTGTCATGTCATCTACACACAAAAAAATATCAAGTCACATCGCCTGCTCAACTTGCCCCGATGTTGTCATTGTTGTGTCATGTCATCTGTACAATTTTGTCCAAATGTGTTCATTGTTAGGTTATGTCATCTGCACACAAAAAATTGTGTGTTCAATGTCAGGTCACGTCGCCTGCTCAACTTGTCTCGATGTTGTCATTATTGTGTCATGTCATCTGTGCAATTTTTGTCCCAATGTGTTCATTGTTAGGTCACGTCATATGTGAAAAATTAAGAAAAGTGTAGATATAACTTACATTATAAATACCCCATAAGCGACTTATACCTCATTCATTCAGTTATCTCCCAAAATGGATAACAACAATCAAGGTTCATCAAATTTATCATCTTCAAGCTCTGATGATGATAACTATGCAGAGGTGTTTGGTGCAAGGCAGTTTGGCGTAAGGCAACAACTGATCTCTCAGGTGATTTCTACCAATAATCAAATTTTCTTGAATTATCTCAATGAAGAAAACAATCAAAGAATGGATCGAGGCTCAATTCCTGGTCACAACATGATCAATCGTAATCGTGAAGTTGCTGATCGTAATTTATTCAATGATTATTTCGTCGAAAATGCATTGTATAATAATGCAATGTTTCGAAGAAGATTCCGAATGGGACAAAATTTATTTATGCGTATCTATGATGCTGTTAGTAGTCATGACAATTATTTTATACAGAGAAGGGATGGGATTGGAAGACTTGGTTTATCCGGCTTACAAAAAGTAACAGCTGCATTTCGAATATTGGCGTATGGTCTACCAGCAGATGCTACTGATGAGTACATTAAAATAGGAGAATCGACTGTCGTTGAAAGTGTGAAACGATTTTGTCGTGTTGTTGTTGAAGTTTTTGGAGGGCAATACTTACGATCTCCAAATGCTCAGGATGTTGCTAGGCTACTCCACATTGGTGAGTTACGTGGTTTTCCAGGTATGTTAGGTAGCTTAGATTGCATACATTGAAGGTGGAAAAATTGTCCAACAGCATGGGCAGAACAATATTCTGGTCGTAGTGGAAAGCTAACAATTATTCTGGAAGCTGTAGCGGATTATGATCTGTGGATCTGGTATGCATATTTTGGATTTCCTGGATCGAACAATGATATTAACGTACTTGAGTCTTCTCATCTTTTTGCTAATCTCGCTGAAGGTATTACTATTCCTGCTCGTTATGTCATTCAAGGAAAAGAGTATAATATGAGTTACTATTTAGCTGATGGTATATATCCAAAATGGTCAACACTGGTTCAAACAATTCATGATCCACAAGGTAGAAAGAATAAATTATTTGTAATGAAGCAAGAAGCATGTAGAAAGGATGTTGAGCGAGTATTTGGCGTGCTCCAATCACACTTTGCAATTATTGCAGGATCTTCACGTTTTTGGCAGAAAAATATTTTACATGATATAATGACATCATGTATTATTATGCATAATATGATAATTGAAGATGAACGTGATTTAAATGCACCAATCGTGGAACACTTCGAGGTGCCAACTCCAAATGTTGAGCCAGCAGTAGATGATCGGACTCGGTTTGAAGATTGTTTAGCTCAGATACAGACGAATCAAAGACAAAGAAGCTCATATTGCCCTTCGAAATGCCTTAATTGATCGTATATGGGAACAATATAGTAATTCTGAATGTTAAATTCCCATAATATTGTATTTTCAATTCACTGTCATTGTCTGTGTTATATTAGTAATATATAATTGTGTATGATTTTATAATATTTTTAAAATATATTTATGTCCGAATAATTATGTAAAAAATATTAAAAATAAAAATCATAATTTTTTATATATTAATTGGATGTAATTTTTTTTAAAAAGTATTAAATATAAATGAAATATTAATTTTAAATATAATAATTATATTCAAAATGATTACTAAATTAAAATTTAGGTCGATAATTAAATATGAATAAGAAAAATAGAATATTCTATGGAATATTCCTTTTGGTGTGATATATAGTGTGAATGGGTTGGAGTTGAAATAGTGTTTGGTGTTGAAATTGCACCATTTTGGTGTGAAATTGACACCAAATTTGGTGTTGATGGTTGGAGATGGTCTTAGTTATCAGTGATTGAATTTTAGGCACGAAAAATAAGTCCTCATAAGATAAAATAGGCATGAGAAAGAAAATTCAAACGGGTACAAAAGAATTAGATATTTGAATATGGTAAAGTTTTGATAGATCAAATTTGATGGAATGTTGGATAATGGTAAAGTCTCTGTATATACAAGGTTCACCAAATACTAAGCCAAGAAAATTTTGATGAGTCAAGGTTAATTGAATGCTAAACAAAGGAAGTCATACTAGATTGAGGTCAATCGGATAATAGGCGATGCAATAATTCAGTTTTGATAAGGATGAAATAGATTATGAGTTTAAAGGAATTTACGAAGTGAATAATTGACTAATGTGGTTTATCAGCTGACTAATGATATTTTTGTAGCAAATAAAAAATTTCTAGGTCAGTCTGGGAACTCAATTAATCATCGTCGATCGATTAATGGAAGTGATTAGTTGATTGATGACACTTGGAGTGACCAGAGAGTTTCTGAGTCAATTTGAAAACTCAATTGTTGATGCAATAGTCGATTGATATGTTATAACTGTGAACTGTTGTAATCAATGTTGAGTTGGGAGAGTTGTTCTATAGGTGTAATGTTTAAATTTTAGAAGAACAATTGATTGATGATAAAGTCCCCTTATATCAAGGTTCACCAAATGCTAAGCTAAGAAAATTCTAATAGGTCAAGGTTAACCGGATAATAGGCGATGCAATAATTCAACTTTGATAAAGATGAAATAGATTATGAATTTAAAGGGATTTACGAAGTGAATAATTAACTAATATGATTTATCTGACTGATGATATTGTTGTAGCAAATAAAAAATTTCTAGTTCAATCTGGGAACTCAATTAATCATCGTTGATCGATTAATGGAAATGATTAGTAGATTGATGACTAGAGAGTTTCTGACTCAATTTGAAAACTCAACTGTTGATGCAATAGTTGTTTGATATAGTATAACAGTCAACTGTTGTGATCAATGTTGAGCTGGGAGAGTTGTTTATGTAGGTGCAATGTTTAAATTTTAAAACAACAATTTATTGATGATGACGAGCAGTTGACCTGTAAAGTGGTTTTTAGTTCCGATATCAATCCCATAAGAAAGGGTTTCGTGGAGGATTTCAAATATCGATTTTTGAAGGTTTTGAAAGGACGTGCTACTGTATTCTATGTTGGAAATACAATTAAAATCTCATATTAAAAATACATGAAAAAGATAATAGATTTATAAGATGAAAGATATCTCTATTAGTACGAAATTTTAAATAGAGTTAAAAAAACAAATCCATAAGGGTCCAGGTCTAAAA